>VYZP01024997.1:6361-46699 GCA_013400635.1 Hypocryptadius cinnamomeus
GTTTATAACCTGCAGCCCCCCAGGATCCCAGAATGTTCCCAGCTCGGTTTATAACCTGCAGCAGCCCCCCAGGATCCCAGAATGTTTCCAGCTCAGTTTATAACCTGCAGCCCCCCAGGATCCCAGAATGTTTCCAGCTCGGTTTATAACCTGCAGCAGCCCCCCAGGATCCCGGTGTGTGTTTCCAGGATCCCGGTGTGTGTTTCCAGGACCCCGGTGTGTGTTTCCAGCTCAGTTTATAACCTGCAGCCCCCCAGGATCCCGGTGTGTGTTTCCAGCTCGGTTTATAACCTGCAGCAGCCCCCCAGGACCCCGGTGTGTGTTCCCAGCTCGGTTTATAACCCGCAGCAGCCGCAGCCTCCCCGCAGCCAGCCTTTCCTGGGCGCTAGGTGCAGCCCTGCGCTCGGGAACGAGCCGAGGGAAGGAAAGCACATCTCTGGCGAAGGAAGGGGGCGGTAAATTTCCACGGCAGACCGAGGGCCGGCAGGAATCCCCGGGCTCGGACGTGTCCAGCCCCAGCCCAGGCGGGAAGCAGAGCCTGTCCCTGCAAGGAGAGCAATTCCAGAGGGAGCTGCTGGGGCAGGTCTTGGGCAGCCAGGCTTCCTCCAGCCTTCCGCTGCTTTGGACATTTAAGGCAAGAATGCCCTGAGTTTTTCCAGGCTTTTCTTTCGCAGGGAAGGTTCCCGAGGCACACGTGAGGCTGGAAAGCTCCGATCCTGCTGGGAAATGGAAGCTGGCGCAGGACAGGGGGGTTCTGTGCTGACCCTGCAAGCCAGGGGGATGCTCCGTGTGCCCCCCAGCCCTGCCACTGCCCCCCAGGGCTGCTTCCCCAGGGATGGGTCATTGGGTTATTGAGAAAACCACTGGACACAAATTCAGCCCCATCAAGAGCAGCAAACAAGGGCAGATTTGGGGCGTTTGCATCTGGGGGGCACAGCTGGAGCTGGGCTGGAGCTGCCCCTTCCCTCCCCAGCCCCCTTTCTTTCTTCTTCCCCCTGTAAAGAGTAGAAAAATACACAGTGTTAAAAATATATATACAGTGTGAAGAGTACAACAGGACTTTATTATAGGAATTACTATTAAACATCTTTAAGAAAAAAATCACTTATGGAAATAAATTCTAAAATAGCCACACTCACAAATGTCACAGATCAGTTTGTTTTGTTCTTTCGAAACCTTTCTGTAGAGAAATGATACAAACATCACTGAGAATTGTACATTTTTATGTAAGAAATGCATTTTGGCTCCCAAGCTGGGTTTGTGGCCTTTCCACTCCATAGACCTGATTTCTGTTTTTGACAGGACACAAAAACCTCTCTCCACCTCCATTAAAATGATGCTTTGTGCCTCCAGGATATTTTGACACGGCCACAGAGTGACATCACCCAGAGGCTGTGCCTGGCCTGGGATGTTTAAGGGCAACTTGTTGGGGATTGGTGGTGGCCAAGCCGTGCCCAGAGCCCTGTGCCAGGCCTGGGTGGCCGTGGAGCTTTTGGTGCAGGACCCCCAGCAGGCTCAGAGCCAGCAGGGCTGGGCACTGGCACCCACCTGTCCTGTCCCCTCCCCAGCTCCCAGCCCCGGCCACCCTTCCTTGCTGTCCCTTTCTCAGTGGGAGCAGAGGGGACAAGCTCAGGCAGAAAGCAGAGCCAACACACCTCGGCTGGCTTGCAGAGGTGACCCAGGTGTCCCTTAAGGAGCAGCCTGGCAGGAGGGACAGTGTCCCCCTCTTTGTCCCGGCTGCTGCCGAAGCCAGCGGTGCGCAGCACTGGCCTGTGGCCCTGTGCCAGCCTCCCCAGGGAAGCTCAACTCATCCCCGCAGCCACGGCAGGACCCAGCCCGTGCCCAGCCCAGCCCTCGGGCCAGCACCTCCCGGTCCGGAGGAGCAGAATTCCCTGCCGGCCGCTGGTGCTTCCTGCGCTCATGGAAACTTCGCTGGCACCGCAGCCCGCCGTGGCGGAGCGGCGCTGGAATGGTGACAGGCTGATCTGCTTCCAAGTTTGATTTTCTTCCAAATATGCAGAGCTGCTTTGGACTGGGAAGGAGTAACGGCAGCCTCCCAGGGCCCCCAGGGCCAGCGAGGGCAGGGAAGGAGCCCCTCCTTCTCCTCAGCTCTCTCAGAATGGAAATCCCACCCAAGGACTAAAGGATTTTCCGTTCCCTGATTCCCCCTTGCACCCCGAGCCAGGTGCTCCTCCAGACCCACATCCTACCCTGGGCAGGGCAGGGTAGGGCACCCTGGGGCATCCTGTGCCCTTGCAGCACTCCTGACAGTTGTGCACATCACCAGGAGCAGGGGTGCTGCCCACGGTGTGGGACAGCCAGCGTGGCTTGGGGCGGCCTTAACCTGTCACCGTGCTGCCGCGACACATGACTGCTCTTCAACCCTTCAAAAGCAAAGGAGAGGACACCAAAACTGGTATGGGCTGGGTGGGGTGGGAATTCTGCTGCTTTGATTTTAGGAACCCAAAGCTTGCTGGCATCCCAGGGTGCACCCAGCCCACTGCACCTGCCCTGGCCCTCGGCACCCCAGAACTTGTCTGAGCGCCGGTGCTGCGGGAGAGTTTTGTGCTACGGAGACATCACCCAGACCCTGCAGCCCCAGACACCTGGAAACAGCCCCAGACACCTGGAAGCAGCCCTGCCTCTGGCCAGGAACCAGGATAAAGTGAAGCTGACGGGATGCCCCCGATCCCCAGCATGGCTGGAGGGGACGACAGCAGCGCTCAACAGGTGCAGCAGCTGCAGCGCCGCCGGGGGAGGAAATCTTGGCGTCCACTTCAAAGGCACGCGGGCTCCGTTGGGATTGAAGAGGAGCCTGCCGGGAGCCAGCGCCTGCAAGGGGGACTTTTGTTACCAAACCCTGCAGAGAGGCAGGGAAAACAGTTGCGTGAGTGTTTGATGGCTGGGGCTTCTGCGTCTGCCGCCTTCACAGCTCCAATCCTGCAACATTTGTGCTGGTTGGCAGGAGCCAGAGAGTGAAACAGGCACGTCTAGAGCCACCTCCTGCATTTGGCAGGGAACGCTGTGCCGATAAAGGAGAAGAAAATGTGCTGGCGGGAGCGAATTCTGACTTTACGCTCGTCACTCATTACTTACACAGCGAAGGAATTTGTTTATGTAATTATTTTTAGCCTGACAGCATCTCCGAGAGCTGCAGGATTCTGGCGCTGCGGGCATGAGGAAGGGGCTCTGCTCCTGCCCCTCACCAAACCCAGCAGTGCCCCCAAGCCCTGGTACAAACTCTGTGCTGAAAACACCTCCACCAGCCCTGCCAGCCCCTGGCTTGGGCTCTCACCTCCAGCAGGGGCATCCCAGACTCCGGGAGCACCCCCAGCACCCCACACCCGGTGGGACGTGTCCTGCTCCATCAGTGAGGGTGAAAGTGGTGTGAAATCCAGCCCTTGGTGCTGCCCCGCGGCACAAAGCTTCCCAACTTCAAGGCAGTTGTAGCAATGCCGAAGGCAAAGGTTTAATTCAAAGTGAAACGCCTAGGAAAAGAAGGCCTTTCCTTTATAAACAATTTATATTATTTGACTATTACCTGATCTGAATCTCTGCTCATTACTCCTAGCAATAATAGACAACGGCTGTTAGCTTCCCTTTCTCACGTGGTTTTTGTTCCGGTGTGCGCAGAGTGAAGTTACATCAGACCACTACAGATATGTTCAGGAGTGCTCCGGCCAAGCAGACCCCACGTGGGAGTGGATCCTCGTTAGTACGACTGATTTCATTCCTCCTGTGCCGCCCGGCCGAGGGAGCAGGCGGGGCTGCCCCTCCCCAGCCTGAGCTCGCTGGCTCCTCCGCAGCTGCTCGCAGCAGCTGCCCGCTTTTTTTTCCTTTTTTTTTTTCTCCTTTTTGGCTGATTTTCTCGATAGGAAAAGTTGTTTTCAAACCATTGGTAAGAAAACGTTGTGCCTCACTTCGATACTTGTACTTCAGAGGAGTACAGCAGCAGAGGGGGAACAGCCAAAATCTGTGTGATTTGTTGGGTGGGTTTTTCCTTTTTCAGCCATCTCCTGATGAAGCCTCGTGCACGTCCTGTGCCAGCAAGAAACCCCAGAGCTGGGACCTGCAGGGAGGGGAAGGGGGGAAAGAGAACAGCACGTGCTCAGCCTCAGCCACGCAGTGACAGCACCCAGGGCTGTCCCGGCTGTGGCACCCAGGGTCACTGATGGGGCTTGTCCCCACCCAGACACACTCTGGACCCAGCCTAAAGCACGTGGCCTCTCCTCCAGCCAGGCTGGGCCATTCACACCCAAGTGATCATCCATCCCCAGGTGCCTCTCACCGTTTACTGCCCTTCCTTCGGCGTCTCCTCCTCCTCCCGGAGCTGCTGCCGCCGTGCTTGGACATCTTCATCTGAAAGGCAGAGGCAGGCGGGGGCTGTAGCCACCTCCACACCAGGGCACCACAGCACGGTCCCAGCTCCAGGGAGGAGCCCAGCGGGGGCAGCCCAGCCTTCCCCAGGGCAGGGTTTCCTTGCTCAGAGAGAGAATTCCCAGGGGGACTTGGGGAGTTTCTCCCAGAACACATCTGAGAACACTGGATGGAGGATATTGGCCCACAGGGGTGTTTCTGCCAGGTGTTCACACCTGAGCCAGCCCTGGGGTGATGTGGGGCCAGGCACCACGGGACCCAGCCGTGCCATGCCCAGCACACCCAGCACAGCCTGGCACTGCACTCCTTACCATATGCATGTCCTTCCACGTCATCGAGAAGATTTGCCGTGGAAGCCGCTGTCCCCATCCTGCACCCTCCGCTAAGGAAAACCACTTATGGGGCCAGGATGTGGCCAAGGACCACAGCCACCCTCTCCAGCCCACACTCCAGCCACAGAGGAGCCCTTGGGGAGCCCCCCAAGTGAGGGCCCCCTGCCCCACAGCCCCTTTCAGGATACACCTGGTGCTTCAACAAGTGTTTTCTTTTTGATTTCCTCATCTTCGTCTTCTCGGAGAAGGCTCTGGCGAGTTCGAACAGCTTCTTGCGCGTGGCTGGAAGGAGGCAGCTGGGTGAGGGTCTCACCCAAAAACCCTTCCCAAAGCTGCCACAGGCAGGGGAAAGGAGAGGGGCAGGGCCAGGGGCGTGAGAGCCACCCACACCCAACACCCTGTGGTGATGCCCAGACTCAGAGAGGGAGACAGGGACACCTTGGTCCCTGGTGGAAGGTGCTCATGTTTTCCCCTTTTTCTGGGATTTTCATGACCTTCCTTACCCACCCCTCCCAGTGTCCCCAGTGCCTGCAGCCCAGCTGGGGCTGCCCAAGGACCTTGGTCTAGTTTGTGGTGAGAAAAGCAGGCTGTGATTTCTCAGAGAAAGGATGAGTCTGGGAGAGCGCCAGGTACCGCTGCCATCTCCCCCTGTCCACCCCACTCCCAGCTGCCCTCCAGCCCTGCCAGGCTGCCAGCACGGGCCCTGCACAGCACTCACATTTCCCCATGTGTTTGAGCTTGTCTCGGAATAAGGCATCGTCGGACACGGCCCCTCCGGCCTCGCTGGCTCCAGAGGGAGCTCCCTCACCTGCAAGGCAAACAGCTGCTCACCAGAGTGCCTGTCTGCTGAGGGGGCTGGGACCAACCACTTCCAATCCCAGCAGCAGCAAAGGGCAGAGCTGGCACGTGGGGCTGGCTCTGGATGGGGACCCTCTGGGGACACAAGCCCTGGGACCAGGAGTGCAGAGCCGTGGGCTGGCAGCAACACCCTCAGAGGTGCTCAGCCCCAGCACCAGCACCTCCCTCCAGGGTCAGCAGCTCCAAATTCCCCTGGGCTCTGACTGTGCTCTGGGTATTGGATGATGCTACCCAGTGGATCAGGAGCAAGCCCAGCTGGGTCAGGGAACCAGAGACCCCAGAGCCATGTCCCTGTTCCCCAGGTCTGTGAGCCCAGCTGGAGCCCTGCCAGGCTGCCCAGGCTCGCCCAACCCCGTGCAGGGCCATCGACAGACACCAGCTCTAATTCTGACTCTGGGCAGCTGCTCTGCTCCGAGGTTAATCAGGATTACCCAGGAACAGTCATTATGCCTCCAGGCACAATCCTCTGCTCCAGCCCAGGCAGGGAGGGCAGGGATGGATGGAGGCAGGATGCAGGAGCACCTCCACATGGGGCAGGCAGGAGCACCCACCCCCAAGACCCACCAGCTCCTCTCTCATGCTGGGAGGGCAGCAGGGAGGGATCAGCCATTTCCTCCCTCCACAGCCACTCTGGGGGCAGCTGGGCAGAGCGATGGGAATGCAGGGGCTGTGGGGTATCCCGCTGTGGAGAGACAATGCTCACATATGTATTGGAAGTTACCTGATAATATGGAGGAGAAAGCAAAGTCGTTGCTGACAGCAACACCAGCCGACTTGGATTTTTTTGACTCATATTTCAATCGATCTGAAACACAAAAAGCGCAGCGCCCGCTCGATCAGACCCTCGAGGCAGAGCACATGGCTCTGCTCCCCTCTCCCCTCACAGCCCCGTGGCTGCTGAGGGACAGGCTGCTGGCAAGGGAGGGAGCTGGGGCTTTGCTTCTGCACAGCGACCGCAAGCACTTCGGTGGGAGCCCGCAGCAGCAGAGGAACTGCCCACCCACCACAAGCACACGACGAGCACACCCGTGGTTTTCCTGCCACCTGCAGTGCCGGTGCTGCCAGGACCCTGCAAAGCACCATTGACAGGGCTAGGGAGGGCTCAGAGGCCATTTCCAAAGCTCCTTGTTAGGGATTCTGCTGGGCTCTGCCAGAGATGCTGCAGAGGGGTGGGCAGGGGGAGGAGAGCAGGAGTCCCGGGAGCAGCCCACCAGCGCGGGCAGCTCAGACCCCCAGCCCCCAGCCTGGCCACATCTTGTACTGGCTCTGCTTTGGCACAAGCCCTGATCCCACGGGCAGGGCACTGCTGCCAGCAGCCAGAGTCACAGCAGGGCACACACCCAAAAAGCAGAAGTTTCTGAAGGCCCTTTCACCTCTCTCCAGGGCGAGAAGGAAATCCCGGTTCCTCTGGAGCTCCTTCATGAACTCTTCGTTCTGCAGGAAGAGCGCGATCCGCTCGTCCTCCAGGTACTGCTTCCAGCGCCGCTCCTGCTCTAGGGAGCCCTGGCCCCGCGGCACCAGCCCCCGTGGCACGGGCTGCCGGCAGCCGGGGGAGCCCTGGGGAGGCAAACGTGGCACACTTTGGGTGGTGCTCTCGGGGTCCCTGCAGCAGCACCTCGGGCTGAGCTCGGCTTTTTGCCCCTCTGTTACACTGCAGCTCCCCCAGCCCCGATGGGCACCGACTGCTGCTCCCAGAGGGGTCCCTCCCTCCTCTGCCCCACAGCCCAGGGTAAAAGGGACAAAGCGGGACAGGGCATCACTGCCTCTGCCCCTTGGGAAGGGGGACGGGGCAGAGGGGACAGACATTCCATTTTGGAGCTCCTTTAGCAGAGCACAGGCTGGCAGGGATTTTTAACTTTAAGCCACGGGGTTGTGCCATAGCAGAGGTATAAGAGGTGTGGAGGTACGAGAAGGGTCTCAGCAGCATCGCTGTTTTATCTCCCATCTCCAAAGAGCAGAGTCTGCAGTGTCCTGCTGACAAATGCCCCTGCACGAGGCACGCCACGCCTCACACCTGGGGAGCAGCACAGCCGCACGCTGCGGCACAGCCTCATCCCTGCCTACAATATTTATCTGATTTGTAGCTGCTCCCAGAGAGCCATAAAAAGCAAAAGCACACAATTACTGGGGAAAGAAAAGGGCAGCTGCTGCTCTCCTCCCCCTGAGCCCGAATGAATTGGCACGCTCATATTCCCAGAAAGGTAATAGAGCCCGTGAAGCTCAACTTGCAGGGCAATCATTCATGAAAACGTGGCAGGCTGCCTTCGGAGACGAAATGAGAGCGAGGAGCAGGGTGCCTGCAGTCCCCCCAGCCCTCTCCATGCCACGAGGGTGCTGGATCCATTTAGGGGTTCCTGTGTTAGCAAAGGGCCGAGGGATGCCCAAATTGTGCCTGGAGCTGAGCAGGAGGCCCAGCATGTGTTGGGGCTGCTTGCTCCCCACGGGATGCTGCCCACTGCCTGCCCTGCTGCTGGCACCCAAACCTTGTGGCTTAAAACAACCATGGAGCACATGTGGACTCTGATTTCCCAGGGACAAATCATCTGGCTTGCACTAAGTTTCCCACCCAAATTGCACTGCAGCAGCCCTCAAGTGCCCTGGCAGTGCTGCTCTCCTTAGCAGCATTACTGGTCCTGCTGCTTCTCACCAGAGTAGCGGGCAAGATTTTCAAATAATTGAAAATATTAGATGCTTATGGCAAGTGGCATTTCTGGCACTAATCACTGGGATAATGCAGGAAAAATATCTAAGCTTTGCTGTGAGCTCTTTCACCCCTTGCCCACTTCAGTCTCTTGAACAGGACACGCTCCAAAACTTTCTGGTTAGTCCACACCTGGTACCCAGACACTTCCAGTGTGCTGATGCTGCGAGCTCAGGGTGGCTGAGCACTGGGATGGTGTCCATGCCACCCCACGGAGCAGGCTGGAAGGGGTGGCCAAGCTCACCTGTGTGCCAGCCGTCTGCTGGGGCAGGATGCGCAGGAAATCCTCAGGGAGGTTGCCCAGCAGGGGCGGGTTCCAGTTCCTGTAGTGCGCGGTGCTGCCGGGGCCGGGCACGTCCGTCCTGCAGGGCAACACAGGCAGCACCTTTAGTGAGGAGAAACCCACCAACACCTGCCGTGGCAGCATGGCACAGGGCCTGGCTCAGCAGGGCCTGGCACAGCAGAGCCTGGCTCAGCAGAGCCTGCCCAGCTCCACCAGCAGTCCTGGAAACCACGAAACCCCAGCACATCCCCGAACCTCCAATGTTACCATCAGATGTGAAGAGTGAAAGCTTTACTAGAGGGTTTGGCATATTTGGGAGCTGTATTTCAAGCCCTGCCCGCTGGGATTTCCTTCTCCTCCCTGTTTCACTCAGACTCCCAAAACCCAGCCCGGTGGAGCCCCAGCACTGCAGGGACTTGCCCATGAAGCTGACAAATGTCTCTCACTCAATGTCACACCCAGCCTGCACAGAGGGCAGGGGCTGGCACAGAGGTGCCCAGGGCTCACACTTGCTGTCCCACAGCTACAGCCAGAGCGGTGCTGCCAGGGGGCAAAGTGAGGCAGCCGAGGTGTGTGGTGAGGAGCTGGGGCGGGGCTGCCCAGCACCTGGTGTTTTCCAGCAGCAGCGAGCACTCCNTCGTAGGCGGGAGGGGAGTACACAGGAGGGGGCTCCTCGTCCGAGCTGTCCGGCTCCAGGGTCCGCTCCAAGATCTGCAGGGTGAGAGGATGGGGTGAGGGCAGGACAGGGAAATGCTCCCCAGTGGGCCAGAGCCCCACGTGCAGCAGCAAATCAAGGATGGCACAGGCTGAATGCTGCTGCAGAGGATGGGGCAACCTGCTGGCACCGAGCCTCCTGCACCCAGGGGGGTTTTGGTGGAGTTTGGAGGTACTGCTTTCAAGGGAAGAGGGTGGCTGAGCCTATCCTTGGTGCACACAGCCCCAGAGAGTCTCTCTGACAGCAGCAGAAGGGTCTCTGTTATGTTTTGGGGTGAGGGAGAAGGGGGAGAGCACTTGGCTCCAGCCTGAAGCACTGCCCAAGACAACCTTTGGAGCAGCAGCCCAGCTGATCTGGGCACTCAAACCTCTACCTGCTTGCAGTTGAGTAGCACCGTGCCCAGGCAGGAGGAGGCAGGATGAGACTGATGTGCCCACTGATGGTGACCCAGCTGCGGAAGGCAGAGCCCACAGAGGGGAGCCCCACGCAGTTACCTCGGGGGGGATGCTGTCCTCCGAGTCCGAGCTGTCGTCGCAGCCGCTGCCGTCCAGGTTCATCTGCAGAAGCTGGTCGATGGTGGCGTCCACGGCGCCGTTGTTGGCTCTCAAGACACACTCGATGATGTCATAATCCATGTTGGGGAACATGGTCTTGAAGTCCTCCATGGCCTGGTTGAACTCCAGGCGCCGCACCTGCCTGGCGGGGCGGCTGTTGTTGAGCTCCTGGGCGGAGGAGCCGCCGCGGGAGCCGCCGTTGCTGCTGCTCCGGCGGAAGAGGCTCGTCATGGCGGGGCGGCTGCGGGGGCTCGGTGCCCGTGGTCCCAGCTGTGCCCGTGCCCCTCCTCACGGGGGGCTGCCCCGGCTGCCAGCCGGGACCATGGGTGGGCGGCGGGGGTCCCGCTCCCCGCGGCCGGCGGCTCCGCGCGTCAGCCCCCGGCGCACGGCTGCATCCTCCCACCTGCGGAGGGGACACGGCACAGAGTCACCCAGGGGACAGAGTCACCCGGGGGACAGCATGCAGAGGCTCCCCTGTCTCAGCAGGGGACATTCGGTTCCGTTCCACCCATCCCACCGCATCCTCGTGGGACTGAGCCATCCCTGCAGCGGGCCTGGCACGCCGGAGCCTGGATGTGCCGTGCCAGGAGCTGTACCAACAAAATGCAAGGCAAGAAAAATGGCATTACTTCCACTGCTGAGGGCTGCCCAGATTTAACATTTCCAGGTTTGACATGTATTTATAAACACAGTAAAATCACTTTAAAATAAAACATGGAGTCGGCTCAGAGAGTGTCGGAGCAGGGGGCTAAAATGCTCTGCAGCCCGGCAAATCGACCTTTTGGAAAAGCTACCAAATCCAAGATTAACATTCACTTTAAAACCATAAACAGATTATACAGCTACTGCTTCTCGTTTGAAAATGCAGGGCCAAATTCAGTTCTGGATTAACTCCACTGTTTGAAACAGAATTACCCCAGGAACACTTTTGATCCATAATATCATTTTCAAAGGCTGTTTCCTAAGCGGCAGGCAGAGAGTTCAGGATAACTGTCCCTAAATGGTATTTAATGCAGAAGAACGTGCCAAGCACATTTCTTAGCAAAATGGTATAATCAGATTCCAAGCCATTAAGAGAAGCAGTCACCTCTGAAGGTCACCTGGGCTCTCCCCTGCCCAGCAAGAGTGTGTGTGACAGCCACGTCCCCAGTGCTCAGCCCCTGTGCCAGCCACAGCCCCGAGCTGCTCCAAGGGGCTTCCAGAGGCTGCTGAGAACAAAACACACTTGCAATACATGGGGAACTCAGCGGGAACTCGGGGAGAAGCTCACTTTTTGCCCCACTGCTAATTTACCCCCACCTTCATCCCCAGGGACAGCGCTGACTCCCAGAAGAATCACAGGGATGATTCCTGCTCCAGGCACGCTCTGCTCTCCTTCCCTGGCTTTTTTGTAATCCTGGAAGCATTTCTATTTGGATGCACCAGTCGGTCCCTGGGCTGAGCACGGTGCCAGGGGCCATCCATGCCACCTTCCCATGGCATTTGCTCCCAGGCAGGACAGGATCCAGGGAAAAGCAGCAGCAGAATCACTGTCAGGCACAAGGGGCCATTTCCAAACAGCACCAGGAGCCCCCAGCTCGCTCCTTCTCACTCATAATATCCATTTAACTGGTCACTCAGCCAGGAACTGTCTCCATCCCAGTAATTCTCAGTCCCCAGGATCAGCTTGCCAGGAGCCAGGCATGGAGCAGAGCAGGAACAATTCCGACAGCTCTGCCCGGCTCCATTCACTGAGGACAAATAAATCCGCTGGAGTCAATTAATAAAACACTGCTGCTCGCTTCCTCCTCCGCTCCCCTGACTCATTCCAGCGAAGAGCCAGCATTGTTCACACCTCTGGAATTATACTTTAATTGCAATATTGCATGGCTGGTTTAGTCACGTATTAAATTGAGTTGTAACACACTCACAGGGTACACACCTCCTTACAAGATTTGGCTACTCCAAGAGGATGGGGAACGAGCCTGGACACCCACGGGAACACAGCTTATGCTGGATACACACACACGATCCACGGATGGAGATGAGTTTCTGTGCAGAACCATTGCCTCAGCAATGCTGTGCCAGCCCATAAACCTCAAACAGCAAAATAACCCCCCAAAATCAGGCTGGAATTCTCCAGATCTCCATAAAGTAACCAAAGTACCTGGGCTGGGGAACCTTTGTCTCCCAGCATTTGACCTTTGAGTGTGTATTTAAAGGCTTCCCTGTAACCATGAGGGCCACGGCTGTGCCAGGCACTGGCAATCCCCCTGCCAGCCCTCTGGGCTCCTGTTGCCAACACCAACTCAGGGGAGGTGTTAGTCAACACTGCAGGAGAGTCTGGGACAGCTCCCTGCAAGTGCTGGATGGTGGCACTGAGCACAGCAACCTGCTGAGCCATGGAAACCTTCTGGTCAGAAAATGAACAAAATTAGGGATGGAGACAAGATATTTTACACCAGAAAGGCTCCGCTGCACATCTGGCTTCAAACAGCCCCAAGGGAATGTGTTGGGACCTTCCCTGCCCTGAGATACACCCCAGGAATTCGGGGCTGGCAGGGGCCCGCACAGACCAGGGCAATTCACATGCCCTGAAGGCTTTTAAACCCATTTTTCAAAGTCCTGCTGCTAATCCAAAGAAATGCAAATCACTACATCAGCATGAGTTAAAATCCAGGGAAAAGCAAGTGGCCCTGCTGGCAGGAGTTGATTGAAAAGACCAACAGGTAGCTGTACCCTGAGATCCTCCCCAGTTCCTGCTGTCTGCAGCAGTGTGCAGGTGAGCAGTGGGGAGGGCAGCAGGACCCCGCTGGCAGCTGGGGAAGGGGCTCAACATGTTCCTGGCCCTTATTTCTGTGAGGGCTGGGAAGATGCCAGGAAAAGCAAAATCCTTTGGATTTCCCAAAAAGGAAAGAAGAAGTTGGCGTGTGCCCTCAGCCCACGCTCGGGGCACGGGCTGGGCCCCTCTGCCCTCCTGCCCCACGTGCAGAACGAGGCTGGGGTCACTCCTTGGCTGCTGCCTGACCAACTTTTCTCCTGCCTGACAACAGCTCCTGCCCTGTTATCAGCAGAAGGACCCTGAATGCTGTTATTCATCTCCAAACCCAGGCACAGGCATAATCCTTCGCCCTTCTGCTGCACCCATCACAGGAGGAGCTTAAAGGCTTTGCAAGCTCCTGGTCTGAGTGTCCCCGTGCCACAGGTCGCAGAGAGCAGGGACACTGGTGTGGCTGGCAGTGCCCCTGTGCCCCCACCAGCCCTGGCAGCACAGGATAAATCCTCCTCCTGTCCTGGCAGTGCCTGGTCCTGGCTCACCCCAGCTGAGCCACCTCAGCACCCAGCAGTGGTGGCTGTCCTGGCACTGACCTGTGCCACAGAGGAAGTGCCAGGTGACATCCCGTGCCAGGCTGGGGCCAGGCACAGAGCCAGCACTGCGGTAGGAAGGGCTGCCACAATGCCACAACCACACCAGCTTTTATCCAAGTGCCTCCACATGCTGGGACAGGGCTGGCACTGAAACTGCTGTGTTTTGGTGTCACTGCGCTGCCAGGACAGCATAGGACACTTTTCCACACACCTCCATGACTGCTGTCTCACTGCACACTGTGCTCAGGCACTGGCACACCTCTGGCTGCAGCCCCTGCCCTTGGCTCACCACTCAAACCCATAAAATACAACCAAACACAAGATGCCCTTGGGGGCAGCTCCCCCCTGCCAGCCCCGGGGTTCACCCTGCTCTTCTGCCACACAAGCTGCCAGTGACTTGCACAATTCAGAGCCACCTTTGCCAGAGCCAAGGATAAGAGCAGAGCCAGGAGAATGCCTCAGTCAGGCTCCTGGGGAGGGATAATGCTCACAGCCTGGCAGGAACATCCTCCTGCGCCCCCGGCATCCTGCCTGGGCACGGCTGCTCTCACCCAGCCCCGGCAGCAGGCACTCAGTACCTCCCAAAAATGGGCTTTTCCATGGAGGGATGGCCCGAGGGGAAGCTCTGGAGAGGCTGCTGGCCTCAGCTGCCCGGGAAGAGCAGCTGGATAATCCCGGGGGTCGGTCTGAGCGGGAATGTGGTGCTGGAAGCAGCAGCTGCCGGGCTGGGCGCGGAGCACAGCCCCACCGGAGGAGCCAGCAGCTGGAAAAGCACTGGGACTGATGGCTCACAGCCCTCCTGCTCGGGGAAGAGCCTTGGCACCGAGTGCAGACCAGAATATTCCCTTCCCCAGTGTCTGCTGCGGCTCAGACAGCAGATGGGATTGCTCAAACGCTGCCCAGCCCCTTCTCCCCTGCTATTGCCACGCTGTGCTCATGGATCCCCCTGAAAACACACGGGAGCCCGGACCCCCCTCTGCAGCCAGGACGAGGGTGACACCACCGAGTGTGACTGCAGTCCCCAGCCCTCAGGGCACTCATCCCGCGGTGGCTGCAAGCCCAGGCCTGTGGTGCCTCAGCTGGGGATGCAGAACAGATGTGCAGAAGCACTTCCATGCACAGGATTATTTGGAGAAAAGGGCTGACAGCTCACCCAGTTCCTGGAGGGAAGACTCTTGGAAAAAGTCTCAAAACTCAAGGATGTTAAACTAGAAGTAATGGCTCTGTCCAGAGCAGATGTGCTGAGTTCTGCTGCAGTCAGGCCCCTGCAAGGGGATTGCTCAATGTGGGAACGAGAAGTCTGGGAACGTGACTGCTCAGCAGCTGCAGGTGTGACTGTAATAGGACTGAAATTGGGATGAAAAGTATATGATCAGGAACAGAAATTATGCTATTCTCTACCACCAAACATGCCAAGGATGTGCAGGATGGGCCTCTACCAATCTCTCCTAAACCCCCTTGTCACCTTCCTCTCTGCCTCAGGGGATGCTGTGCACCCCTCCTGGGCCCACAGCCTGGGAAAATTGCTCTGAGCAAATCCTTTTTCATGGAAACAAATAAGCACCTGAGGATCTCCTTTAATACTTTTTCTACCAAGTATTAAAATGGCTGGGTTTAAGCCCTTTTCAAAAGCAAAAGCAATCAGGGAGGCAAGCACAAGTAAGCCCTGCTTGGGAACCTGTGCAGCACGTACCTCTCTGCAACAGGAAATTCCCCTCTTGGCTCCGAGGGCAAGTGCAGAGGAACTGGGAGAGCCATGGAGTGATCCCCATCCCGGCAGGTCAGCATTCCTGCCCAGGTGGTCTCACCCAACAGCTTTACTGGGGAGCCCTGGACACTGCAGCACTCTGAACACTCAGGATCCACCTTTAAGGGGTGCAGCTGCTGCCTCGGGGCACCCACTGCTCTCCCAGCAGAGCCGCCCATGCCCTCCCTCCGGACAGATTTATGGGAGCCCTTTGTGAGCCGGCCAGATGTCAGCCCTCCACGGCACCCAGCTGGCTCCTAACCCACCAAAACCTGCTAAAACCCGGGGGGACACTCAGCTGAGAGCCGGGCAGGGCTGCACCCCGAGCACCCACCTTCCCCTGGCAGTGCCGGGGTGCAGCGGGGTCCTCAGGGCTGCCAGGGGGTCCTGGTGCCCCCAGCCCTCCGTGCCAAGCCAGGCAGAGCCACCCCCTGCCCCTCGGCATTGTGCAGCGCTAATCCCCGGCTTTCACACGTTTTCCACGGCAGGACCACAGCCCCCGCCCCAAACTAAGCCCACATTAATGAGGTAGCACTAGATCCCCATCCAAAAGTCGCCTGCCTTTCGAGGCCGCCTTGCGCTGGTTTCATTGAAGGTAATTTGATCTTGGTAGGACGACATTCCTAAAATAGTTGAGGGAATTCAAACATGAAATAAGGTTTCCAGGAAGGGATTAAAAAAAAAATAGGTCAAGCAAGTGTGAGCGATTAAAGTGACCCGGCATCCCTTTGTACGGTTTAACCGTGCCTCTCTTCAACTCTACCTCGCATCAACGTGTAATAAATTAGATCCACGAGGCTGCCCAAAGCAGAGAGGCTGATATAAGATTATTGCAGGAGGTGGCTGGTGTCGGTGACCTTTCCTCCCCTGGCTTTCACCGCCGACATCAAACACACAGGGCCCAGCTGAACCATCAGCTCTGAGCTTCGGAACGGCGCACACGGCCGGGAGCCAGCGCTGCCCCCGTCCCACGGGACAGCCCCGAGCCCATCCCCAGCCTCCTGCCTCAGTTTACCCATGCCAAGGCTGGCAGCAGGGAAGCTCAGGCACCCCGTGCCCGCTGTTGTTCCCCCGGCGCCGGCCGCAGCCACCGCGCAAAGCCCTCAGGAGCACCATATGTCACACAAACCCGTCTTTAACTGCTTATCCCTCTTCTCCCTTTGTGCTCCCAGCTCGGCACAAAAGCTGGGAAGCAGCTGGGAGTGAAAGAAAATAAAAATTCCTGTGGACACAAAGGTGTGTGGCATTCCCTGGGGATTGGGCTCAGGGCAGGGGGTGTGGAGGACTCGCTGCTGGGCGATTTTTGGGTTAGGTTTGGGCAGTGAGTAATCAAGGGGAGTGGGGGAACATGAACCTGGCTGGGGGCAGGGCCGACCCTGCTCCCTGGCTAATTAGTGTGGCTGATTCCAATTGCTAATTTGCCATTATAGGTCAAGGGTCACAGAAATTAAAGGATAGGAGGGAAAAAGGGAGAAAGAGTAGAGGCAGTCCCTTCCCCTCCATCTCTCTGCATAGCAGGAACATACTGGAATGGACTGGGATGAGACTGGGCTGACCCTGCCCCAAGCTGGTGCAGAGCATCTCTGCAGGATTTGGCCCTGGGCATCCCACGAAGGCAGGGACAGGCAGGGACAGGCAGGGACAGGCTGTGCAGAGCAGGCCCAGCCTCCAGCCTCTCTGGGGGCTGCTCTCCTGCCATCAGGGTTTAAGGGCCGTCGCTCACTGCGCAAAGGAAAAATCCCGTATTGATTCACCCGGAGCTCTGGAGCACAGACCGCACGAGTTTCTATGGAAACAAAATTAGTGGAGTAAAACTCTCCCTGCCAGCACACGGTGAATTATTCACCAGGACAGGCCCCTGGCCAGAGGGGCTGCTGAGAAGATTTAAAGGTGATCACAGAGCTGCTGCTGTGATCCCCCTTCCCTCGGGGACCAAACCACAGCCAGGGAGGACGAAAGGCCCTGGGTTTCCACGCCATGTGTGTGGTGGGAAGGTCCTGCACCTCCCTCACCGCATCCACAGCCTCCAGAGTCCCCAGGGAGAGGAGGAGGGCTTCCCCCCTCGTTTCCCCCATCCCAGCCCCTTGCACCACAGCAGTAATACATGGCACAAAGTGTCACTGCCTGATGTCCACCTGCCGTGCACCGGCCACCCTGTGGTCACCCATCCATCCCTGACACCCAGGATGAGCCTGAGGGCAGGACCGGCCGCAGCCCAGCTCATCCCACAGAGCCTCTCAGCACCACGCTCCCCAAGAGCCAGGGAAGAAAGGGACTAATGGAACACAAACAGAGGAGGTTTTTTCATGAGTCACTAAGCCATACAGCGGATGCAAGCTATCCCAGGAAAGTGCCGAGCCAACAATCCAGCGCTGCCGTACCCTGGCTGTCCTGGGACACAGTGTCACACTGTAACTGCGCCGCCTTTTGTCCTCCCTCGTGCTGGGTGACATTGCTCAGCAGAGGAGAACCTGCTTGAAAGGCTACACCTCACCAGGGACAGGTATTTAATTAAGGCCCTACATCAGGCCCCTCCTGCCAACCAGCACAGGCTGCTCCATCCTGGCACAACCCGGATTGTGGGGCGGAGAAAAACCCTGAGAGGAGGAACGTTGAGTTTGCTCCATCACAGCACATCACAGAAATTACACGGGACACTAACCTGGATTATGAAGCCCAGCCAAGACTCAGAGAAACTCTCAGTCTCCTCAGCAGTAGAGTTATTTCTGTGCCAGCACAGTTCTGGGTGGCAAAGGGACCCAGACCCCAGCAGTGGCTCTGCTTGTTGCCCCCTTTGCCAACAGCCACGTGCTGGGCCCAGCCACCACAACAGGTCATGTTCTTCTTAAAAATCCCATCTTGCTTCTTTTTCATTAATTTCAAGTTTGCATGACTAATTCAGGTACCCCATCCCAGCTGATTTGCACTGATCATGGCAATCACCAGCCAGGGAGGGTAAAAACCACACGGATTTTAGAAGGAACAGTTTAGGCTCCAGGAGCTGGGAATGCTCCCCAAAGACTGTCCCCCATCCCCACCGCTGCCTTACGGCCCCAGCACGTGCTCCAGTGACCCATCTCCATTTGCTGGAGATGATCTCCCTGTTCCCCCTGCTCTCCTGTGCCAAGGACAGGGGCCAGGCTCCCTCCCGCAGTGTTTGTGTGCCCATCGGCGTGTGCCTTCCCTGGGGAAGCGAGAGCCAGGCCAGGGATCGACCAGCTGTCAGGCAGGAGGAAGAAATACCACTTCCAGGAGTCAGAGCTCATTTCCCAGCAATAAAAGCAGGCTGGGACTGGAAAAATGTACCACTAATGGGGATGCACATCCCACACCACTCCAGCCGCTGACAGGAAAGTACCCAGGGGCTGTAGCTTGGAAAACTAAAAGCCATCAGCAAGGCTTGGTTTTAAGTGGCACAGCTGTAGATTAGGCCCAGATCAGGGCATAAAGGATCTGCCATTCCCCACATGGATGATTGCTGTGGATGATGCCCTCCACGTGCCAGCCTTGGCTTCCTGGCTCTGAGTTATGGCTCCTGCAGCAGATGGAAAAGAAAACCTTACTGCTTCCTTCCAGGGAGGGGAATGGCTCAGATCAGCATCCGCCCTTAACTGCTCCACTCTCCATCCTCCTCAGCCCCGTTATCCCCACTCCACCCACACACACTGCTCTGGGGACCTGAGGAAGAGCCAGCATCTCCAGTGCTCGTAAATGCCACCTAGAAAGGAAGACCTGGAGAGTTTGTGCTTCCTGGAGTTATTTGTGGGTGGATTTTATCTCCTTTCCCATCTATTCTCAGTGTGCTTTGGTGGGGAGGGTCCTCACTGCCGAGTGGGCAGCCTGCCTTGCCTCTGCCAGGCTCACACCCTCCAAGCAGGGGTGTGGGACAGTTCCACCTCCCCAAAACCACCCCCGGAGATCCAGGCAGACCCCAGGGACTGGGACAGGCCTGGGCCCAGCCAGGGGACAGTCCCTGCAAGGCAGCTACTGTGGGTTTGAAGGCACACTTGTTTGTTTGTTTGTCGCTGGGCAACAGAGAGGATGGAAAAAATGTCAATGTCATATTGTCACCTATGAGTCATCGCTCAGCACGGGTTGAGATGCCCCGGTCCTGCCACCACGAGCGTGGGGAGACCGGAAAAGAGCCTGAGGCACCCCAAAAGCAGCTCACTCCAGCTCTCTCTGCCTGTCTGGCCCTGCTCTGACACCTTCCCCATCCCCACAGATGGGGACCCGAGTGGCCTGGGCACCTCAGTGGCCTGGGGACATCGGTGGCTCAGGGGCAACTTTCGGAGCCCAGGAAGGGAGGCAGGAATTTGCATTGCCATTTGCATTTCCTAATTGCGCCTGCGGGTTTCCTGGGGCAGCGGCTGGCTCCGGTTTCCATGGCAGGTTTTGTGCAGACCTGGAGAACCGAGGGAGGCACAAAGAGGCCACAATGGACCTGCCACTCACCCGCATCAAAGCGGCCGGCGGGGCGGGCCGGGGGCAGCGCAGCCTGTCCCCCCCGGTACCCCCAGCACCAGGGGACCCCCGGGCCAAGGGGACAGGGTGGCTGGTGGCCGATGCGCTGGGACAGCCGCGGGGACGGAGGAGTGGAGCCACAGCCGCTGTCGCAGCTGCTCCGCGCCCGTCGGAAGTGGTGCAAGAGCTGGACCCAGATGTTCCCCCTGTTCTCATTTCCTGTTATTTTCGGCCAGCTTTCCACCCAGCTGGGTGGGTTGCTTTCTCCTTCCAACCTCCCGCTCCATTCAGGGACCGTCTGGGTGGCCGCTGTGCCCATCCAGCTCCCGTGCTGGCCCCGGGACAGGCAGAACAGCCAAAACAGACCCGGGAAAACCCGGCCCCCACACTGCTGCTGCTAGCCCAGTGCCACCGGGCAGAGGTGAGGCTCCAGCCAATGTCCCTCTGCCACTCTGGCCATGGTGACAGAGATGTTGCACCACAACAAGAGAGGGACCCATCTCTGTGCTATTATTTCAAGTTTTTGTCTTATTTTGTAGTTATCAATTATCATCACCATCACCTTGTGCTGCCCCAAAGCCTCCCAGCTCTGACCACGAGCACCCCACAGGCGAGCCCACCCACAGGGTTAGGGCAGAGCCACCTTCCCACATGTCCCACCCGGGACTTTACCCTCATGAATGACCCTCTGATCCCCTCCTGGCTCTCCCACTCCCAGTGCCAGCATCCCCAGCATGCCCTGTTATCTGTGCCCCCACAGAGGGTGTTGCTGCAGGCAGATAAACTCCAGTACCCCCTGTCAGGCTGCTGCTGCTCCCCGGGGCTCAGGGCACCACAGCTCCAGTGCCACGGCAAAGCCCCTCAGCCACGCCACCAACGCCATCAGGTGTTGGCAGGTTTTGTTCATTTTCTTCTCAGATGAAAGCTCTTTTTTAATAAAATGCTGGAAAAGTTCAAACTTTCTCTGTGGCTGGGAAGAGGATGGGCACCTTTGGCAGAAATAATTTTGGCTGTCAGAGGCTCTGACACCAGGGCTGTGGACAGGCAGGGACTGGTGCACAAAGCTCTGCCAGCATCAGGCACACCCTCAGCACGGGGTGCTGGATAACACGGTGGGAAAGGCCACAGGTGCACAGCTACCAGGAGGTGACGGCAGGGTCTCCTCTGCCGTGACGACCACCAAAAGCTTCCCACCACCCCACCACCAGCACCAGGCAATCTGTGCTCCCACAGGGCTCCCCTGGGGTCTCATTGCCCCAGTGCTGCACTCCCGCCGAGCACTTCCACAGGAAAACCTCTGTGAAAACCACAAAATGCTTCTCAGCGCAGCAGATGCCGCTTCAGCCTGTGTTCTTGGAGATGGAGGAGGAGGAGGAGGATGTGAGGAAAGCCACAGCTTCCCCAGCCGCAGGGCAGCCCCGCCAGCAAAGCCCCAGCGGCAGCCTCAGGGGTCAGCCCAGGATGGTGGCTCTCCCCTGGAAATCCTTACGGCTCCAGCCCCCGTGTTTGTTGTCAGTGGCAGCAGCGGGAGGAGGTGTGAGGAGGAGGTGCGACTCCACTGCTTTTTAAGAAAATAATAAAAAAGAGCCTTTCCAACCCGCCTGAGAGACAGACGGTGCAGGAGAGCACTGCTTTGAGCGCTGCACTTGACTCCTTCTCCATCGCTGTCTGCCCACAACCCACTGGCAGCAATTTCAGCGCTGGACAGGAACCCCAGGTGAGGATCAGCCTGGCAGGACGGTGCCCTCCATCCTTAAGGAAGGTGACAGATGTGGCTGAGCTGGGCACCCGGTCGGGGTCTCACAATTGACCGTGGTCACCCAGGAGGTGACCACTACAGCTGTGGCACACCAGGGCCCTGCCAATTCCTGCACCAAGTGATGCCCACCCGGCGGGGATGGCGGGGTGTGAGGTGTGCTGCTCCATGAACGCGGCACAAGGGACAGGGACGATGCCCAGCAGCAGGAAGCCACCAAATGCAAAGCCCCGGTGGCACGGAGGGGTCACGCTCGGGGACCGGCGATGCTCCGGGGCTGAGCGGGACGCGGGTCCTGCCCCGGGCCGAGCCTGCCGGCCCGCGCCCGGCCCCACGCGGGATGGCCCCTGGCCCACGCGGGATGGCCCTTGGCCCCACACGGGATGGCCCTTGGCCCACGCGGGATGGCCCTTGGCCCCACACCGCCCGGTGGGCTCGGCCGCCCCCGCCGCCCCGTGGGCTCCGCACGCGGGACCCTGCCGAGCCCGGCGNCCCGTGGGGAGCGCGGAGCTCGATTCGGCCGGGCCGGGGGCATCGAGGGGCGGCACCGCCCGGGCCCTGCCGCTCCCCGAGGTGAGAGAGCCCTGATGGGGTCCTGGGGATCTCGGGGTCCCCCCGTTATCCCCAGGCTTCCCCAGCGCCTCCACCCATGGGGTCAACACCTCTGGCCCTGAGTGGCCTGTGGGCCAGTGTGTGCAAGGAGCAGCATCCTGAGATCCCATGGATGCATGGATGGATGGATGGATGGATGGACCCATCCCAGATTTCCAGGCTGGCTCTCAGCCTCCTCCACACCTTTGGAGAGTCCCAGGCTTCTGGAGCCTGGACCTCCAGTCTCGTGGTGAGGAAGGGGAGACAGCCCTGTTGCCCCACAGCCAAATATCCCAGACAGGCTATAACCAAGCATCACTCGGAGCAGACAGAAAACAGCCGTCCCTGCATCGCACGCTCTGGCTGACAGCTCGGGACGGGAAGGGATCTCCTCTTACAAATTACAGAAGCCCGTTTACACAGGGCAAACACTTCCCGTTCCACAGAGACCAGAGCGAGACCGCAAACGGCAGCAGCTCAGAGCCTCCACTTCCCTCCTGGCTCTCCAAACCTTCCAGACATGCTGCGGGAAGAACGCCACACTGCTGGGCACCACAGCCTCCCACAGCACCCTGCCACAGCCAGAGACTGCTCGGGAGCACGGCTGTGGCTGCTGGAGCCTGAGCACATGTGTGGGATGGTCCAGAGCTCTCACAGGACAGCTCTTCATGCTGAGAATTGTCCTGCTCCATCGTTTCATCTGTGTCTGGGAGCTGAGCAGTTCTGGGTAAAGATGTGGAAGGCTCTGACAGGGAACACAGAGTAGGAGTGGAAATACTGGAGGCAAACCTTCGGTTTTCAGCGCCTACTGAACATGTGCCTCATCGTTCTCTTCCCCAAGTTAGCGCAGATCAGACTCTTCGGAGGCACAGCGCCTTGCAGTGAGCTTTGGTGGCTGCAATCTCCTCCTAATCCAGGCTTGTTTCAGGGAAAACAGGCAATTTTATATCCCTTTGATATGGGTCTTAGCTGCTAATGATGCTAGGAAGTAAAAAGAAATGGGCATAGAAATACACAACTTTGAAGAATTAAAATAGTGAATTTAATTCAGCCAATTCCAACAAAATTGATAATTCCCTAAAAAACAAACCTTGCACAGAAAACACAGAACAGAAATGGTTTCATCTTGACAGCTGGTGAAAACAACTGGGTGAAAAGGTGAATGGAATATTTCTGACTTCTCTGGAAAACAAAAGGTTTCACACATCCTGAAAATGCCCTATTTTTTACTAAATGGGTCGGTTTGTGAGGCAGTGATTGTAAATGCTCTGCAAGGAGAGCACAGGTTTATGCTCTGAACTGCAGATGCCAAATGTCTGGTTTTCAGAAAGCACTGATGCTTCCCTAAAGGAAAAGCTGAGACTTCTAAAAATCATAGAAACATGGAACGGTTTGGTCTGGAAGGGAAACTCAAAGCTCATCTCACTCTAAGCCCCCACCAAGAGCAGGGACACATTCCACTAGGCTAGCCCAGAAACCTGAAGAACAACAACAAAAAATGTATTATTTTTAAGAATCATAAGCCTGGCTTGCCCAGTGGCCCTGATGTGGGCTCCAGGGTGATGCAGAGTCCGATGAAAGGACGCGAGGCTGCGGCTGTCGCCAGGCGTGTGGAGGGAGCTGGCTGGACAGCCTGGCTCAGCTCCTCAGCACTGAAACACTCTTTCCAAAGCAATACCAAAAAAGGTTTGTTTCTAGGTCAGGACCTCAGCACTCAGTTTTAACCAGGGGCTGACAGTCCAATCTGAACACAGCTGTAAAATGGATTCGCGGGAGAAGCTTTGGCATTCCTCTTGTAATTAGAAAACAGCCACTGAGGCGTGTGCCTTTAAAGGTGAAAGCTATTTTTGACATAAAAATTAGCACGTAGTTCCTCTGTCATCCCTCGGCTGCTGCGCTGGGAGCTGTGTGTGAACAATCCAAAGATAAGCAAGAAGTATAAACATGCTGAATTATACAAATACGTAGAAGGGGATCAGGTTTCATTTGTTTTATTCTATGACAGTTAGGAGACAAGATTTATTCT
Source organism: Hypocryptadius cinnamomeus (assembly GCA_013400635.1). Lineage (NCBI taxonomy): Eukaryota > Metazoa > Chordata > Aves > Passeriformes > Zosteropidae > Hypocryptadius > Hypocryptadius cinnamomeus. The sequence goes on from VYZP01024997.1 coordinate 30,114, forward strand.
TACACTTTTTCTCCTAAAAAACACTGGTTAAAAGGTCCACTTAAGCACTGAAACCCCAATGGCATTAAAAAACTTGAAGAGCTTTTAATAGCTACCTATTGCAATTACTGTTAAATCTATTTTTGAGATGGATAAACTAAGCTACCAATGAAGCAGGGCAGTTTTTGGAAGGGCCCAGCAGTGAGAAACTGTCATTCATTTCTCAACAACTCAGCTCCTGTACAGGGACCCTGAGATAAAAACTACCCCAGTCCTCGATGCTTTAACAACCTGAACATTCTTTAAATTCCAATTTTCTCTCTTTGGTGGGAATCTAACCCTGACAGCCTTGAAAATGAACCCCAGGCAGTTTTCAGGATACAGCTCAGAGTGGCTGTTTCTAAAATAAAAGTGAGGGAAGAGCGAGCAGAACTTGAAGGCTTATCAGCACCCGGAATGCCCCAGCTAATCCTCGGCAGCCCCGGCCCCTTTATGTAACCTGGGATTGCTGCAGCTCAACAGCTTACTGGGGTCTGGGTGGTTTTCTTTAAACCTCTTGTGGACAAATGCAAACACATTAAATACTTCTTTCTTCTGCCTCTCTAAGGAAAAAATTGTTGTAAGAGGGAAAAAAATATGTTTTATTTGTATCAATGGAATTAAACTTGTATGCTGAGACTAAAACGTGTTTCTCTCTGATCCATCATGACTGAACAGAACTTTCCCAATTTACAATACTCAGGTGTAACGCTTGAAAAAAAGGTTGAATCCCAAATTTCTCTTCACCCCGAACACTCTAGAGGTGTTGGGGTGTTCCAAATAAAGAGAAAACCAGCCCCTCTGTACCCTGTACCCCATTTCTGGCAGCGTGGCTGGCTGTGCTGCAATACTTACATCCCTGCGGCTCTCCTTGCCCGGAGGATGCCTTTCCGTGCCCTCCATCTGACTGCTCTGACTTTCCACGGCACACATCCTTCCGAGGCAAAATCGGCTCTCAAGCTCTCGGCCGGTGCTAAGCCATTCACCTCACGCTGAATGCTTACGGAAACTTCAGAAGGAAAAAAATAAACCCCCCATTGAACTCCTTGCAATCGGAGACCTGAATGGGCTCGATATAAACCCCACTTGAACCAGCGGCAGCAATAGGCTTCCCTGGATGTTGGATTCGATCCAGCTTAAAAGTTTCCATGAAATAAACTAGGCTAAGCGCATCAGCTGCATAGGAACTAACTCGGTGTAACAGGAGCATCTGTTCTTCACGTCCACCATTTTCTTAGAGCCTGAGCCCGGCGGCGCTGCGGCGGCGCGAGGTGCCAGCAGATCCCCGGGCACGGACATGGATTGGCAGGGAGCACGCACGTCGTATAAACTACTGCACCAGGTAGCTTTTGTTTGTCAGAAAAACAGCTTAATGTATTTGCAAGGATGGCATTACAGAGCGAAGTCAATGTCCGCACTGAGACAGCAGAGGAGCACACCTCGGACCCATTAATACACGGTACAAAGCAAATGTTTACCCAAGTACAGATGAAACAGGTCGACAATTAGCTAATGCAGCTTTGTGGACATAAACCAGGTACAGTCGAGCAGAACCAACATAAAATAAAAAGGAAACAGCCCTTTTCCTACGCCACGCTAAGAGCACTGTGGTTAGTGGTTTGGGAAGCCTCTGTCACGGTGAAAAATTTCCTTGCCGGTGTTTAATGTGTTTATTCTACTGCTACACTGCTGGGATAAAAATAACAGCTGGCTGTACAAGGGACCCACTGTCAATACTGCAGTAATTGACAACATACAATTAAGTCTCACACCTGTTTATTGTAAGTAATTCATAGATAACCACTTCTAGTACACATTTTCATATTGGCTTTTAATGCTTTTGTTCTCTTTCTTTTTTAAGCTCAGGGATACCCAAATTTCACCTAAGGGTCATCACTGTGGTTACCCAGACCCAGAAGGCTATACCTACTTTGGGAGACTGGTGCAAGGTGGTGTCGTGGCCAGGGATGGCAGAGATGGCTGGGGAACTACAGGTCCCAACATGCAGGACGGTGTGGAGGTGGCAGCGGGGCCGGGGCAGCGGGGTTGGGGACATGCTGGCGGGCTGGCCGTGCACGCCGGGCTCTACACAGGGCCAAAACAAAGACCTCTGCACACCTGGAGTAAGAACAGTGGTAACAAAGTCATAGCTACATATTCTTCTCTACATTTTTGTTTATTGAGACAAACTAATTAAAAGGCACAAACATAGGGCATATGTTTACATGGACATTATAACAAACATATACATTAAAAGTGTAGGAATGTGTTTCCTTTCTGCTAAACAGAAAGTTCCTAAGCTTTTATATATACAAAAGTTGTACAATTTGATGTCCTAAAGTACAAAAGATCATTTATAAAATTATTTTACACTAAGCTCTATTATTTTTTTTTGTTTGTTTTTGTTTTACTATGTAGTCCAAGCCCCTAGAACAGTTTCACGTAAGGATACAGATACCTGTCACCTGAGCCAGCAGCCTGGCAATCACTGCTCGCACGGACACGGCCGGGGAGGAACGGAAGCAGTCCAGTGTGACTGGTCAGTCCTGCTAGCACTCTGTGAAAATGCACACGCTAATCTCCAGAGCTCTCAACTTCATTAAGATAAAAACATCTCAACTGTAATTTCTTTTTTTTTTTTTCCTCTTTTTTTTTTTTTATTTAATGTAGAGGTTGGGTTTAGGGTGGTTTGTTTTTTTTTTTTTTTAAACAAAGTTTTAAAAATGTGAATATGTGACATGATAGTCTAAAAAGTATATCTGTTTCCCTAGACTTTGCTTTCTACTTTATGTACAGATAAACAGGTTAAGAAAAAAAAAGCACATGTAGCTTAAACATGTGTGACCATTTATGAGCAGTTCTGGGCTGGACAGCTCAGCACCCCAGAGCTCCCACAAATTGATAGAAATGTGTTAACACAATAGAAGAATAACGTAAAAATGATGATGTTTGCAAATATTTACAAAGTTGAACAGATTTGCACAACACTTGATTAAGAAATAGGGGAGAAATTAAAAGACGCTCTCTGCTTGTCCTGGAGGGGCATCCTACCTAGTTAGTGGTTAGAATAAAAACTGTATACAATTTAATATAAGACAAAACTTCTAGTGAACAACTAACACGTCTGTCCCCTGCTGAAACACCAGCAGGCTCTGACTGGGAGGCAGAGGGCATAAAAATCACACCCAGGGCCTCCAGAATCTTCCAGCTTAAAGCAATTTTCCTTAAGTTCCCAAGCACTCCTTTTGCTCCTAGATAAGAGTCCCATGGGGGTCTGACTGTTCAGAGACCATGTTTACACACATTTCGACTCCTCTTCTGTCAGCCATGGCTGTTTCTCACCAAACAATAACAGGTTTTTTTTTAAAAAATGTTGACTACAATGCTCTATTCCCTTAGGGTAATATGTTGGGTAATATTTACATCTCCAAATATCAGGTCACAATCCCTATTATATGTTGAAGTTAGAATGATAAGTTATCATATGCTTTGCATATCAGAGCTGGTATCACCTTTCCCATAGGGAATGCTGCCTGAAATTACCATATTCCCAAAGGTAAAATGCATATTTTGTCCAAAAATGCATTTTTTTTTTTTTTAAATGACAACATTGTAATGCATTTACTCATTAAAAAAAAAAAAAAAACAAAAACATCAACACAGACAAAGGTTCTACACTAGCTCAGAAACAGTGGACTTGCCTGGCAGGTTAAAATGAGCCATCCACCCTGTCACAGATACAGAGGGGTCTTCGCTAGTGTTTAGATAAAAATAATTTTCTAAGTTATAATTTGAGGGGATAAAACATAAAACTGTTTTTTTTAATTACCTTTTTTTGGGTTTTTTTCCTTTTTTTTTTTAAACTCTGGCAAATAAGTATCTGTTCTAATTCAGCTACAATGTAAAACTTACTTTAAATGAAGTGCTCCAGTGAAACTCAAGCCTGAACCATGTGAGCCAAATCAAGGGGAAGATGCTACTGTGGTCTCTGATGGTGTTGCCCCAGTGTCTTAGTCTGAATTTATTATTAACTAAAACAAAACAAAACAAAAAACCCAACAGAACAAAACAAAACAAAACAAAAACAAAACAAAAAAAAAAAAAACCCAACCAAACAAAACCCAAAAAAGAACTGCTGGTAAGGATTCCATTTTAATCCTTTTTAATACTGTTTAGAACTTGTTTACCAGGGAGGAGAGGTGGGCAAGGCCTGGGGCAGGAAAGGCATGCTCTCCACTGGTCTCATGGCTATGTTGAGGGGACCAGCCAGCGTCATGGGGGTGGGCAGGTTCATGGGGGACGTGATGGTGACGGGGTGCGCTATGTTCACTGGAGCGGTCACCGGGGTGGGCAGGTTCACCGGGGTGGTGAGCGTTAGTGGAGAGGTCATGGACAGAGGACTGGTTATAGTGACAGGATGCCCTAAGTTCATCGGACTGGATATATTAACTGCACTTGATACATTTACTGGACTTCTCATGCTCATTGCAGCTGCCACTGTGACTGGGTTTGTGATAGTCCCAGAAGCCACAGAGGACGTTATATTGAATGGAGTAGTAAGAGTCACAGGCGTAGTAGCAGCAGTGGAGGTTTGGCACAAGTTAGCAGCTTCTAAAAATGAGACATAAAAAAGACAAAAAGTTTTTAACACATAAAAAAACCGTGGACAAGATTTAAACAAAACAAAACAAAACAAAAAACCCAAAAACCGAACAAGAACAGGTACAAATTCTGGAATAATTTTCTTTAGGTATTATTAGTAAGTTAAAACTGTTAACATTCTATAGCCTACAGGAAATACAAACTCTCATGCAGGTCATTTCAATTGAGTATTTTTTTTTTTTCCCTGAGAAGTGAGGTTGTCTTAGCAAGAGGGTTTTTCCATGTTCATAAAAACAGTATTGTACAATCAAAAAAATCCTCCCAAGAGGAACAGTAGAAATAGAGAAGAGAGTGTACATACCGAATGGTACGTACTCTATAGCCTTCTCAAAGGTGAACTGACATTCTGTGAAGGTTTTAAAAAGTCATTATTAGGGACTGATAAGCAAAGCTCGTTTCAATATTTACCTGCTTATTTCAGTCTTAATTATTGCTACTAAACTGCTCCACTGCTCACACTACCTCTACTTCAAGGCTACCCCAGCAGCACATCCCTCAACCCCCATCAGCTCCTCAGCTTTCACATAAGCTCCAGCTCCACACCATGTTGGTTTGGGGGTTTTGGGGGGGTTTGCAGCAAGCAGGACTGAAGTGCAGAGCAAGGGGGACCCAGGAGGCCAGGGCTGGGGAGCGGGGCCGGCCGGGGGACGCGGGGGGGACGGGAATCACTCCACATCCATCAGCACCACCTGCCGGCTACCCACACCAGAGGCACCGGGAGCAGGGAACGGGGAAGGGCTGGCTGCTAAAGAAACAGGGAAAACACACTCTGCATCAACGTCACTAAGCCGTGTCTGCTTCCACATTTGTTGGGCAGGACCCCAAGCTCAGTTACACCCACGTGTCAAAGCCAGGAGCAAAGAGTCCACTTTGCCTCTGGGGCAATACAAATATAACTTTGAAAGCAACATTAGCCCCATTCAAGGGTTACTGTTGGTTCTTCAAAGTCCATAGCTAGGAGGGGTGGAGAGGAAGGGAAAGAGTAAAAAAAAAAATAAAAATTGTGAAAATAAATTGTACTAGACAAAAAAAAAAAAAATCCCATCTAGAGTTGTAAAGCCACCACAAGTGGAACTAGCACAGGAGAACCAGCATGGAAAGAGCAGCTCAAGCATGGCACTGACTGGTCTAACTCCACCTTCAAGCACAGTCACACCCAAAGACACAGCCCACCCATTCCCCTTCCCCAGTTAAGCTAAAAGCACCAGTGTGACACCTCTGTTACCCCCCTACCTCCCTCCTGCCCCAAACCACTGTTCTGTTAAAGCATAATCAACATTCTCAATAAGAAACAAAAAGGAAACAAGACATAGGAAAGAACAAGCAGAAAATAATTCTCAGTGATTTTCTAAATCCAACATCATTTGCTTTATCTATTTAGTGGCCTGATGATATGTAATGTTTCTGTTATCACTGCATTTTAACATGAATAAGCTGTTTCTGCACTGTCTGATCGCAGAACTCAATTACTGGCATAACAAGGGGAAAGGAAGCAAGCAGTCTAAAACACAAACAAGAACCTAGAAAACAAAAACAGATTGAAGAACTGAAAGGAAGGTTGAGAGAAAAGGAAAAAATAAGGTGAGTTCAAAAACATTCCTAAAAACAGCCAGTGAAAAAGAGTAAGCAGTGGTCATTAAGAACTTCTAAAACATGTAATCCATGAAGTCACATGATGGGCATTAATAATCAAACTGTTGTGAAACAAATAAGCAGCAGCAGTGGGAGAATTTAAACTACTGTATCCTAAAACCACTTAACTGAAACAATCTGTTCCCTACAATGACCAACAACAGCAATCTCACTTCAATTACAGCAGCACAGGTAGAGGTAAGCTGTGAGCCAGCACTGATGAGAAACAGGATCACTGATTACCTCATTTTGTAATGAAACAAAGCAACAGAAAGAAAGAGAGAGAGAGAGAAAGCTCTCTGAGGTCTAGAAAACTTCATGCAAAGACAGCTACATGATGATAGAGCAGATGGAATAAATTGGGGGAGGCAAGATGAGCAGGACACAGAAAGCACACACGTGCACCCTGGTGCCGATGCAGGGCAGAGGGGGTGTGTGTGTGTGTGCAGACAGGTGAACAGGGTAAATAAGCACAAGCACAGCTAAAAGCCACATGCAACTCAAAGCCCCCACTCCTGCTTGGAGCAGACACAAGCTCCCCTCTGTAAGTGATGGCTCCAGGGACACAGGCAGGCACAGAGACCAAGGGAGCAAGTCACGAGCAGGTCATTTAACACACCCTTCTCTGGGGCCTGTTTCCTCCTGCTCTCTCTTAGCTATGACTTCTAAGAATGAAACTGTCATGCAAGACATCCTTCCTGACACCTTAAACTCCCTGTATGACTGTGAACTCCCATCTCACAAACCCAAGCACGTCAATATTGGTTTGTTTTACCTTTCTTCCTGGCTTTGACGGCCTCTTCCCACAATCTCAGGGTCTCTACCTGCTTTCCAGGCCAACTTGTTACGTGCTGCTGCTGCTGCTGCTGTTGCTGCTGCTGCTGCTGCTGTTGCTGTTGTTGTTGCTGCTGCTGCTGCTGCTGTTGCTGTTGTTGTTGTTGCTGCTGTTGCTGCTGCTGTTGCTGTTTCTGGTTGCTGGTCTCTTCACTCATGCATGCTATGCCAATCAAGTAAGAACACAAATTCACCTTGAAAAGTTACTCTGTTTTCTGCTGAGATCACAAAGGCAACTTCTACAAAGAGCATGTGGAATCTCACAGGATTCCAAGAACAAAATCACAGAGGTGTTTAAAACAGTATCATTAATTCTGTGCTTCAAAAAAGTACTTTTCCAAGAGTTAAAAAGCAAAGAACTCAAGAACATCTACTTTAAATGCCCAAACCAGACTTTTGTCATTATTTAGTTTGTATTTAGGAAGAATGAAATGAAAGACTCCAATTAAGTCTCTAGAACTCAAACTGAATCCACTTTTTCTAAACTTTAGCTCCAGCTTAAGAATGAAAAATAAAAAAAGCCTTTTTTACTTTTTATTGCAAATATAACTTGAAATTTTCAGTTTACATTGCAGAACAGCCTGTCACTACTCTCTGGCCACAGTACAGCTCATCGTTTCCACCTCTAACAACTGCTCAAAATGCCTCATGTGAACTGGCTTAGCACCACCAAACTGGCTTGGGAAGCCAGAGTTGTAACCCTATACCTTGAAAAATACTTCACATCCAAATTTTCTACTAAGCTCAACAATCAGGCATTTCAGACATTCCCAGTACCTTCAAATTATCCAGGAGTAACAGGAACTGCAAAGATGTTGTAAATTAATACAGTTTAAAGGCTTTAAGGAAAAAGTTTCCAAAGACATTCCTTACTTCTGCCTCTTTATTCCTCTGAAAACCCGTTTTATATTACTAACCATGTGGGGTTAACTTAAGTTACAGGTATTTTAATAGGGAAAATTTGAAAGTCAAGTCTTCATTTGCTTGCTAGGCATTCCCAGGTCCAGAGTTTAAGTCTAGAAGGAGCTATTACAAACATCTCATCTGACCTCCTGCACAACACTAGCCAGATGCCATTAATGCCCAAAACCTATCAGGGCTGGATTTAAATCCTTTTCTTGTCAGCTACTGCCTGAGGGAGGAAACACTGAGCCCCAGGGTCAAAGCTCAGAGAAAGCAGAGAAATCTTTCTCCTGATTTTGATGAGCTTTGGATGAGGCTTCAGACCTGAAACCTGGCAAATCTTAGGAGTTCTTAAATAGTCTAAAATCTCCAGACTATCTGTTAGACTTTTAGACCTGCACAGTTCAGGAAGTAGCACTGAACTTAAAAGGTCAGAAAACCTGGGAACTCTTTTCTCCAAGAGATGGGTCACTGTCATGAACTGCAGGGCATTCCCAAGGGATGAGAGCACAGTCTTGCAGCAAACCAACTCCACACATGCCAATTTTTGAGCTGAAGCACATTCTGTTACTAAAGATCTACTTTTAAGAGGTGTGACCACGCAGACTGACAGACACGTAGCTGAGTTTAACGTCATCAAAGGCAATTCCCTTCGCAAACACATTGTTATTAGAAATGTTCGTAAAACGTTCACCTACTTTTATTGATGCCTTGTTTACAGGTATTACAGTTGATACTTTGGCTCTGCCCGTGTGTCTTTAAGTGGCTGGTGATATATGCTGCACTCAGAAGTTTACCACAGATATTACACGATACCTTTCCTTCATGGCGCACCATGTGTGTCCGCAGTCTGTCTTTGGTGGCAAAGGCAGCAGTGCACGTCTAGATGGAGGACAAAGTTACACTTGAGGGGCAGACAGAGCAGCACAGCATCACCCACAGGCCCTCTGGGAGCCCACGTTACCTGGCAGGTCCTAACAGTATCCTAAGTGCATTGACAACTTTAAGTTTTACCTGTATTTACAGAGAAACAAAAATCAAACTACTCAGCAGAGACTGAGAATGGAGTTCGCTTCTGAGACAATCAGGACAAAAATCATATTCTATACTGCTTGAACTTTCTGAAAACAGTGGGTTGCCTTACCCACCAATGCAAGAGGGAGCTTATAAAAAACACCTACAATAGGCAAAGTTGGTTTCTAATGTAATTTTACTGTACAAATATGAACTTGGTACCTTACACTGCTCAATTACTTCTGTTCCCATCCAGAACAAGGAAACAAAACCTTTTCCTAACACTGTTCTTTTTACCCAAGGCTTTTATTTAATAAGATGAGTCACTAAAACAGGTTGGAATAAGCATGGATATTCCAAGCAAAACAGTTAATTGTTCAAGGGCAATCAAATTATTTCTCCTAGACTCAGTCATCAACTTAGGACAACTTGCTTTCCCCTTCCAGCAAAATAACAGATCCAGAATCAACCATTCCCACCCTTTTTAAATAGATGTGCTGAGAAAGACATTTCATTTGAACATGCTGAGAAACGCACTGCACACATTACCCAGAAATGAGCACTAAGCTGAGGACGCTGCTACAATCCTACTACTAAGTTAAGCATATGGTAAAACAGAGCAACTATGCTGTTTTCCAAGAAAGAAAAAAGCCTCTAATCTTCCTAAAAAAGCAACCATGGTATCTTTTTAAAGTTCCACCAGAACTCCAGCACTGTGGTGTGGTGGCAAATGTGGCTTTACTCCTAGACTTGCTTTTCAAAAGTCCAGGATTAAATACAGCTCTAGAAAGATTCACCTGAGTACCACTGACACAGTAAGGTATTGTTCTTAATAAATCATTTTAGCCCTTACTTGGCATTTGAAGGGTCTCTCTGTTGAGTGAACATGTTTAACGTGACAGCTTAAATGATCAGGCCTGCAAGAAAGAGAGGAACAGGAGAAAAGTGCACACTGTTACAAACACAGAGCCAGGACACCTTGCCAGCAGAGCTGACACCGAGCTGGTCACTCACTCCCTGCAGCCCCCATCCCTCTGACAGCCAGGATAAATCCCTTCCCCTCACCTACCAGGGGCTCCACCTGCAACACCTCACAGCTGAAAACCAACCTGCGGTTTAAAGCTTAACTCTGTTCTCCTCACACACCTGAAAATGGCACGTTTGGTCACACCTTGTGTAAAGGTGAGAGCGCAACAGCTCTAAAGGTTGAAGTTTTCTCTGTTGCAAGCACAGGTACAAACAGAGCCAGCAGCAGTGCAAGCTCCCCCTGTGCTGTCAGTGCCCTCCACCCTGCTGTAAGACCAGGTGACGGTTTCCCTGCCCTGCCCCATTTGCTCACAGACCATGGCAAAGGCTGGTGAAAGGGCTCTGTGCCCCCCCACAATGACACAGACACACATCTTATGGGAACTGATGAGGTCGAGAAACCATTTCAAACCACTCTCCTAAAAAAGTGACCACTTCTGGCCGCTGCTAACCTTGCTCAGATGGAGACTCCTCCACCCTAACTGCAGACAAGGCTCTTTATCCCCTCACCAATCTCCTCAGAAGTTTGGTTCTCCCAGCTCCTCACTACCACAGCTTAACCCTTCTTGCTCATGCAAAGGCAATAGCGGAGCATGCCTGGGATTTGCTACGTGGTACCTTGAGAAGCCTTTTCCACAAACACCGCAGGTGTAGGGTTTCGTGATGCCACCTTCGTGAGACCTCACGTGGTAGGTCATGCGATCCTTTCTCTTGAAGCGCTGATTGCAAATGGGACATTCGAAGGGTTTCTCGTCCGAGTGGGACAGCTTGTGCCGGTTGAGGTGGTAGACGTCCCTGAAGGCCTTTCCACACATCTCACAAGCGTGGTTCTTCTTCACGGGCTTGCTGGGCTTCTTCACCGTCTGCGTCACTGCCATGGCCGTGGCGCCGGCGCTGCTGCTGGGGTTGGTGGCAGAGGAAGACGTAGTGACTGTGGACAGGATGCCTGCGATAGTCGAAACCAGTGAACTCCGGCTGCTGTCACCAGCGATGGTCGAGATAAGGGGCACCATTGTGGTGGGAGTTTTCTTTGGCCGTGACACTAACTTTATCCCTGTGTGGCAGGACTCGTGACGCCTCAAATGGTAGCTGTCCCTGAAAGCTTTGCTGCAGTAAGTGCACACAAAGGAGGTTTTAGGTTTTTCCTTTTTAATCCCAACAATAGCATCCTTTAATGTTTCTGTTGCAGGCTGAGGTTTCTGCGTTATTGGTAAGGGCAGAATCGGCTTCTGATCGGGCGGCTCAACAGCAGAGCTCAGGAGAGGCAACAAACTGTTCTGTGCTGCCTGCTGTTGGTGATGGGAGGCTTCGTGTGCCTAAAACCAAACATTCACACTTAAATTCTCTGGATGGGTGCTCGCTCTGGCACGGTGAGAACATTTACAAACGACAGGGAAGCACATTCTAGACCAAAAGCCATGGAAGGAACAACAGGGGAAGGTTACATAATGCTGGTTTTGGACAAGATAAACCGCTCACACTGTAAATGCCCTGGCTGTGCACTCTGTGGTAAGTGTAGGACACAGCACAACAATCAAGGAATTATTAAGTTTCTGGAGGGCAACTTTTTATGGAAGACAACTAGGTGCTTGTCAGATCTTTTAATAACAACATTTCAACTTTACGTAACAGATAACTCATTTTGCTAATGATCGTATCAGATGGCACATCAGGAGTATCTCTGGAGAGGATGAAGGCACTGACAGGAGTTGCAAAATAAGGCCCCACCTTTAAGCCGAGCTTAGTGCACACTGAGAATTGAACCGCAGCCACAGAGAGCCAGGATGCGATAAGGCGTCTTATTTAAACAGCGTGTTCATACCCCTGTGCCAGCACTGAAACCAAAGCAACTGGAATCGGGCGCTGTCTAGAGCCACATCTCTATATTTAGCAGGTTCCTGATGCATTTATCCACTGACCACTGTGCTCTCTGCGTCTGGAACTAACAAGAATAGCGGCACGGCCTTTTTCTCTTCGTCAGCAGCTACTTTGTGCTGGGAAGAGAAGCTGATCGATACACACTGGGAGACATCTAGAGATGCTGGAGAACACGGTTCGGGGGTGTTGGGAATAAACCCTGAAAGCTGTTTGAAAGCAGCCAATACCAACTAACTTTGAACTACAGAATCTGTGGCAGAAGCTACAGGGAAGGGAAGAGGGAGTATCACAGCCAGCACCGCTCAGCTGAGCTGCAGCCTGCCTGCCACGGGCTGTGCTGCACCACGCGTGGTTATTCTAAGGCAGAAACATTGTTATTAAAACTCATCCAGTCAGACTGGGACAAAACCCTGGCAGATACAATTTTAATGTGGTTTAGAAACCACACAGACCAATTCAGCCTAATGGAGCATTAAAATAAATCACTCCAGCACCTTAAGCCAGTTTAAGTGCATCTGTATTCAAGATGTGCCTCGGTCTCATCAGACCAGTTTTAAATCAGGCTCGTTATTAACGCAGCGTGCCAGGCCTGAAGCTGAGTTTGGGGAAACTTGCATTCCCATTAGATCGGTACTGCAGCCTTCCAGGACTCCTTTCCTATGGTTTTCCTCACAAAGTAACATGACTCAAAGCTGTGAGAGCTGAGTAAAACACTGTGCCAGTGCACGACCCTGACCTGTCTACTTTTACATCTGTTGGGGTGGACAGACTGGGAAACGCACTCAGGCTAATGCTCTTCCCATGGGAATCCATTTCAACACGTCCTTTGGACAAGCCAGTATTTCTAGAAGCTCACTTTGGGCCTTTTTCCTAGTTGTATCCTGGGTGCTTTGCCTGCCTGGATCACAGCAGGGACCACAGCCCCCCCAGAGCATCTCTCCCTGCTGTGGGGCAGCTCCTGCATCACTCCAATCTCACTTTTTGGGAGAGTGATGCTGGTGATCTTTGGAGAAAAGCCATGGATGGATACCAACACTAGCCCACGTGGGAAGGAATACAAGCTCCCAAACACTCCAAGCCTATGTGACAGGAAAACAGTTCACAGGAGAAAGCCTGGACTCCGGACACTAACAGGAGACAAAACTTGTGGGAATCATTAGGAGCCAGGCCAGGCTGTCCATCTGTATCTGCTTTTTAGATCCGTCTGTGCCGAAGCTCGGGATGCAACAGGTAGGCTGGATGCTAGCACACCTGCCTGGCCACAGCAGCCACCTCAAACAACAGCCCCAGGGGCTGCTTTATTTCAGGGAGCGATTGCTGAAGAGCTGCATCCAGAACTCTCCTGGAGGCGACGCTGCTAAATCAGGGCACGGCACAAGCCCCAGCAGCTCCATTGAACTTTTCCCTGACTTCAGTGACAATTGTGGATGTTCAACCATTTATTTTCCATGTTTTTAAAAAGGTTTTGACACTTCTACATTGCATGAAAATAAGAGTTTGCATGATACACACCGACAGCACAATACTGAGCAAGTTGCACACTTCAACACAATTTTAACTTTAAAAAATTCTGAAATGTTTTACAACTTCAAAACAGCATTAAACAATACTGTTAAACCGCACCAGAAGACACTGCAGAGCACCTAATGATAGCTCCAGAGATACAATTTCAAAGGCAGAGCTAGCAGATCGGATAATGGAGAGCCCAAATCCTTTGGACAAGGTTCAAACTTGGGCAGTTTATGGATATTTTTATGCCTCAAAGAATCGTCAGCACTTCAAGGTAATGATGCACTTATTCCTACAGATCTGATGGAGACAGTGGACATAAAACAATGTACATTCATCAAGCTACAGGCTATGGAGCTGCTGCTTATGTAAGTCTGCTTATCTTGGTTCCAAGGGAGCCAGCATTATTTGCAGCACCGTGCTCCTCACAGCCCCTCTGCCACGAGCTGTGTTCCTCAGTTTCCAAGGGCTGTTAAAGCCTTTTTTAAAAGGATCAGGCAGCATTTTTTTTTAACTCCCAGTTGGAGAAGGGAAGCCAGCACCTGCTGCACGCCTCTGGCAGGCGCAGTTACGCAGGCTCCGACCACGGTTTTACTTTTTTACTTGACCCAGCGTTAACGTCAAGTCAACATTTTGGAGATATTTTGATGGCCTGGGACAGGCTCTCCTGCAAAATCCCCTTATTCTGTCACTAATTCCTTCTCTCTTGGGGTGGCAGTAAACAAAAAAACCCTGCGATTCATGACCCGGAGTGTAGGATGTGGCATTGTGAACTTCCAATGCCAGAGGCTAAAATATTTTTGTGCTTCAGCCTTAATGTGAGAGCAACAAATTAGCATGAGTCATATCTTGAACACTCCATCTGATGGATGAGTCCTCCTCACATTAACAGATACAACTTTCACTTCCCGAGCACATCCTAAAAGTGGTTTTCCAACTATGCATTTTGGGGACTAAGAAGATCCAAACAAGAACTGCTTATTCAGTAGCACGATTGTTTCTTTAGAAAGGGATACAATTCATCAAAATGCCACCTAAAAACAATCAAACAACTTTATTTGGAAGGAGCGGTTTACAGTCACACAGCCCACTGCCACAGGACTAAAATTAAGGCATCGAAATCTCCTCTAAAAACATTTGGCTAAAAATTACAATTTCATATTCCACGCATTAAGCTGTCCCTTAGGAATCCTGTCCCAGCTGGAACGCACACTTGGTTTAACACTCCCCCCAGGAAGAACGAGTGTGAATATTCAGTCACTTCCATTTGTTATTTAACTGACACTGGGGACAGGCTTTTAAATCCACGCTTTTTAACTAGTTTTAACTAATCAGCTGGATCGGGGCTGATGTGCTGCTGTGAGAATGGGAAGAAGAAAAATGAAAGTCACATCAGGACTACCTCAGTGCTCCTTTCTGCTGGGTGCATTGGCACGCTCGCACCCCAAATCATTGATTCTAACAAAACCACTCAAGAAACAATATCCAGCACTTATTATGAGCTCTGAAAGCTTTATTATTTAGAGAGGGGGAAAAAAAAAATCAGAGGAAAATTTCCACGTCACAGTTTTATGAAGATGCTTCCGAGTCGCACGTTCGGAAAGCGAACTGCTGACTCCTTAATTAAAAGCAGCAAAGCTGACTCCTAAATCAGCGTGTGACATCACTACTTCAAAACTCAGCACCTTCAGAAAAGCACGGACGAGCAGCGAGGAGCTGGACACGTACTTGAAGCATTACTTGGCATTTCTCAGCCTGCTGCAATACAGTCCTGCCAGCCTAGGAAAAATTTCCCCTGGAAAACGCTCAGCTGGGAGGCAGCAAGGCACTAAAGCAGCCCGGCTCGGAGGGAGATGGCCCTAAACTAAGGAGATTAACTTCTTAGCGTGAAGTTTCCTATGTGCGAATCACAACTGCCCACTAGAGTGAGAAATAATTCACCAGACCTCAGCCAAACTCGATGGCATCGCCCGCATCCCTCAGGAAAAAGCGGAAAACCCAGCGCCCAGCTCCCGGTACCGGCTCCCCGGAACATTCCCGGCGTGTTTTCCGAGGCAGAGAACCCGAGCGAGTGACTCATCCCTCGGTACTTGCAAGGGACGAATTTTTCCTCCCTAAAGGAATGGTGCTCGCTCTTGGCGGATTTATTCATTCAACTCAGGTTTTCAAACTCGTGTCACGGGTTGGGTCTGGGTTTAATTCCGAGGAGGACAGTGAGGAAGCGAGCGGCCGCCACCGGGAATGTGCAAAGAGGATTATTTTACCTTGAGAAAGGTGATGTGCTGGGCGCTTTTTTTTTTTTTTTTTTCCCCTCTGCTGCTGCTGCTGCAATCACACATTTTACGTTTTCCAGCGCAAAAAAAAAAAAAAAAAACCACAGGAGAAAACAGTGGGGGGAAAAANGAGAAAACAATCTGGTGAGAAAGGACTGGCGAGGCTCACAAAAGCCAGGCAAAGATTCTCGGTTTTTTTTTTTTTTAGGTTTTTTTCTGGTACATTGGATTTTCTTCGGAATTACATAAACAGCGGTGTTTTTAAGTCAGTCTTTCACCGACAGAAAGGGGGAAAATTGTGACTCAGTTGGCAAAGGGAGGGGTTGCACGCTCCACCGTCCCTATTCCTCCCCATTCCCGTTAGGATTTCGCCAGTTTTTACAGAAATCCGGCCCGCTCGCGTCCTATTTTAAAAGAAAACAAGCTCCCTCGTCAGCCGGCCCTGAGTCAGGCTGTTTAAAGAGGGATTAATTTATTCTCCCAGACACGGCGTTTGTTCCATCGGGGTTTTGTTGGAGCCCGGTGGAAGCTTGGGGTTGGTTTTTTTTTTTTGTTCGTGGGGTTTTTTTTTTTTTCTGTTGTTGTTTGTCTGTTTGGACGAGGGAGAAGAGAAAAACAAGCAAACACCAAAAAAAAAAAAAAATAAAGCGCGATCTCATGTTTTGCGGGGCAAAAAAATAAAAATAAAACATAAATATGAACATCGGTGGTTTGTAATGAAAGCGGGAAGGGAGCGCGCTGCGGGGCGGCGGCGGAGGGAGAAAGTGCAGGAGGGAAGGAGGGAGAAGCGGAGCCGCGGGAACGGTGAGGCGCTGCCCGGCGGGCCGGGTCGGGCCG
>VYZP01024997.1:46988-60915 GCA_013400635.1 Hypocryptadius cinnamomeus
CCTGGCCGGGCTCCAGGAGGGCCGGGCCCGGCCCTGTCCCGCGGCCCCGCAGCCTCCCCGGGCCGGGCCGTGGCCCCCGGGCCCGCCGCCCGCGGGGGGCTCCGGCGGTGCCGTGACCCTGCGCAGCCCCCGCACCTCCCCGGGGCCGGCGGAGTGGCTTCGCCCGTACCCGAGGCATCTTCGGCGCAGCACATGCATGCAAATCGTAGCCACGAGCAATTAAATACATACGTACCGTTAATTACGTGTTTACATACACCAAGCACGTCCCTGACAGGCAGCAGCACGGGGCCCAGGGACGGCTCCTTGCACCTCCCTGGTGCTGCCCGGACAGGGAAGGATGTGGGGCACATCTGTGCCCTGCCTCAGGTGGCATCTTGGGGACACCCAGCATTTCTTCGACACCCGAGTGTGGCAGGTTTAACACTGTCACAGGAGGGGGGTTTTAATCCTGACCTCCCTTCGCCTTCCCTGGCACTGGGGAGATGAGAACAGGCTTACAGCACTTTTATTATTTATTTTCCCCCAGCTCTGGTCAATCCTCTTTGCTCAGGCCTGGATCCCTGCTGAGCATCCGAGGCCTCGGCGGCGGCACCGGGCACGGGAAGGAGCGGCCGAGGCGCCCTGGCTGCAGCGTGCAGGGCTAAATTTGGCCCCTGTGACTTCCTCCCGTGTGGGACACCCGCGTGGTTTTTCTCGTCTCCTGTTACAGATAACGCAAAGGCCGGTCCTGAAGCAGCAGCTCGGAGGGACAATGGGACAGAGCGGGGACCAGGGGACAGAGCAGGGACCAGGGGACACTCAGCAGGGTCCCAGCCCGCCGGCTCAGCCCTCGCTTTGTTGGCTCAGTGTTGGGCAGGGCACCTGGCTCCTGCAGTGCTGCTCCTCAGCCCTCCCCAGGCGGTTCTTCACCTTCCCAGAGCGTTGCAAAACAGTCGTTGTTCTGTTCCGAGAGATGCCTGCGGTTCTTTCACGCTTCTCAGGCTTTTTTTCCTTGAAACTCCAGCGCCAGAGTCAAGTGGTTATGTCAAAATGTGTTTGCATTTGAAACAAAAAAGAGTTTCTCAGCCTTGTGACCCCAGAGGGAAGTTTGTGACTACGTGTGGGCTTGGCTGCCTGGAGTGACCCAGCCTGCTTGGGAGCACCTGCAGCTCCAGAGGTCCGTCTGCCTCAGGGAGTTTGGAGCCTGCTTGGTTTTGACCTCCCCCGTCTGCACCACAGTAGAGTTCTGTGCTGATACACGGCACTGGAAATTGTAAAATACTGCCCTTGCTCTGCAGAAGCTCCTAACTGAGAAAAACACCCAAAAAAATGAGCCAAAGGGGTTTGCCAGTGCAGCACTCCACCAGCCCGGCTCACCTGGAGGTGGTCTCTGCTCATCCCAGATGTTTTTCCCAGCTGTGGTGTGGGATCAGCTGGATCACCGTGCCCCTGTCCTGCCCTGCTCCGAGCCCGGTGCTGCCCCAGGAGAGCCCGGAGGAACCCCTCGTTCGGGGACAGGGGACACCACTGCCGCCCCTGGTTGTTTCCCTCCCGGCCGCTCAGTTATTTTTGTTAACGCTTATTAAGGAAGACTTGGGAGAGCTCTTTGTTAAGGGCTCACACTCACTTCAATTAAATGCTAAGAAAACTACCCAAGCGTATCACTGACTCATCGGAGAAATCCCGACCAGCACGTAGCCGCCTCAGCCCTGTTCTTGTTTTCACAGCTAAAGCTCCGACAGGGGACACAGGAACAAAACCTGCAAGGCTCGCAGCTCAGTCAGACGAGAGGGAAACGGAGCTGGAACCCACTTCCCTCTCGGCGGTGCCGGGCTGGGCCCTCCCAGCCCCTCCTTCACCCCGACACATCCCGCAGCCCGGAGCCGAGGCGCTGGGAGTCCCCGGGGGGAAGGACTCGCAGGAGCTCTATTTAGAAAGGGCAAGTCCGTGCCAAAGCTGACGAACTTTCCTTTACCCAGAATTATAACTGGAAGTCTAAAAAGCCACAGTGTTTGAAAACGCATATTTACATTATATATGCCCCAAAGCAGAATAAACAAAGGTTAGATTTGTAAACTCTCCATCTTAATTAAAGCAGCACCGCTTAGGACAAACCCACATAACAGGCGGCTTGAAGTGTTGTGTTATTTAATTTATACCTTGCAGCTCCCTTAGTCATGGAGCTGGGACAGCGATAGCATCAGCAGCCACCCCGCTGTGCAGGCACAGGGAATTTCTAGGGCACTGGGAGCCGTGTGGCCCATTTACCACCCTCCCGAGGCTGCGCTTTTCTGCCTTTTCAAACTCAAATCTTCCCTCCTTCTCCCTTGGCACTTCCCACATTGTTAGGAAGGAAGGAAGGAAGGAAGGGAATGCTGCTGGGTGTCTCCTGCCTCCAGTGCCAGCTCCGGTGCTGGTCGTGGGAAGCCCCCAGGGACAGGCCAGCCCCGGAGCTGCCCCTCGGTGCCACAGCTCTGCCCGGTGCCAGCAGCACGGGTCCCCAGCTCCTGCTCGGGTTCCGCTGGGCCAGCGTGTGCCTGCACCACTTACAACAGGAACTGTGGGCAAACATTTCAGCTTTGCAGGAGCCCCTTTCTGTTCATGCTCTGAGTGCCACCGCGGGCTTTGAATTTCGCAGCTCTGTGGGGCTGGAGAGCCCTCGAGAGTGTAAATAAGCTGCGCTGATGGTGCTGAGAATGCGCTCCCCGCAGGCGATTTCCCTTCAGCTGCTTCCCAAGTTCTGTCTTCTCTGGTTTCTCTCTCTGCAGCCTTCCCTCTCAAAGTGATCAGGGACACTAAACAGAGACAGTGAATTCCATCTGCGGGAATCAGGGGTGGAAGCAGAGTGTGCCCGCTGGGAGGAGCCGGGGACGGTCCAGCATCCTCAGAAGAGCATCCCACGCTCTCCCACTGCCCAGCTCCTGCTGGACGAGCATCCCTGACCCGCCGCAAAACGAGGGTGGAAGGTGCTGCAGGGACAGACAACCCATTTACTAGGCAGAGGGAAATGGCAATGGGAACAGAAAGGGAAAGAGAAAGTTAATGGGACAGGAAAAGGAAAAAAGGGAAAAGGGAAAAGGGAAAAGGAAAAGGGAAAGGAAAAGGAAAAGGAAAAGGAAAAGGAAAAGGAAAAGGAAAAGGAAAAGGAAAAGGAAAAGGAAAAGGAAAAGGAAAAGGAAAAGCTCTTGCCGGACGGCTGCCCACAGTCAGTGCCCATCCCGCCCTGGAGGGTGGCAGCGCTGCCCTGTCCTGCCCGGGCCGTGCCAGGGCCACCACCCAGCCGGCCCCGGGCTCGGCGGGAGCGCTGCCACTGCCTGGAGAGCCGGAGCCTGCTCGTCATTAGCGCATGTGAAAGATCGCTTCACTTTCCAAAAGAGGGAAAGAGGATGCAGGAAATTACCAGCCAGCTCGGCTGAAGCACCGAGAGGCAGGACGGCGATCAGCGGGGAAGCAGCGGGGAGCAGCTCCAGGGGAAGGAGCGTTGTCCCTGGGACTCAGCAGGGATGGCCCAGTGCTGCTCCCTGCTCTGCTTTCCTGCCTTTAGCCCAAGCCCCGAGGCGCGCTGCTGCGCTGATGTGGAAGGAGGAGGGAGGGAGGGAGGGAGGGAAGCCGGAGCAGCATCTGGGATGCCCGGGGCAGAGGGGTTGTGGTGCCAGGGCCACACGCTGCTGTGGCAGCAGGGACACCCCCGGCTCCGCAGGGAGCTGGGTGCCAGCTCCCACCACTCTCAGCATGCCAGGGCTCCCCGAGCGCCGGGCGATGCTCCCGCAGGCAGGAAAAGCCTCGCGGTTACTCCATGCTTGAACATCCCCTGGTGAAAGCATTCCCATGGCAAACCGCCCTGCAATGGTCCCTCCCTTCCCTGCAGCGCTTCCCTCCTGCACCCCCTGTCCCCCCTCAGCCCCGCTGCCATGGGAAACCCTTCCTGCCTCCCCGGGATTTCCCCATCCTCCCCAATCTTTGCCGCCCCTGTGAACCCATCGCTGCCTGCTGTCCCTGTCCCCGGGGCATGGGCAGATCGCCGCTCCGCACAGCCGGAGCCTGGCTGTCCCCGCAGGCCGGGCTGCTGTCCTGCCTGCCCTGCCCTGTCCTGCCTGCCCTGCCTGCCCTGCCTGCCCTGCCCTGCCCCGGGGCTCGCCGGGCCCAGCACACGCCGTGGCCGGCCGGGGGATGCTCTGAGCTTCGGGCGGGCGAGGGCCAGCGAGCCCCGGGCTGTGTTTCTGTGTTTCTGTTTCTATGTTTAGCCCTGCGGCCGCACGCCGGGAAGTGCCCTTATCTCTGCCACCTCCTTGTCCTCAGCCGTGCCTGGGCTAATCTCTGCTTGGCACCTTGAGCGCCGCAGCTGCCCCGCGCTCCAGCGCCCAGTGGCTTTTTGTTGTTATTTTGGTAATCTCCGTCACAACTTATTTTTTTCCTTTTTTTTTTTTCTTTTTGTTTCGCCATAAAACGGCCGCTGTCATCTGCGCCCCACGGAGGGAAGAGCCGCCCCCCTCGGTTGTCACACCGGCCCCGGGGGTGCTGCTGGTGTGGCCCACAGGGTCACTGCCCGTGCCCATCTCTGGCACTGCCACTGTGGGGACACAGTGGGGACACCCTGGGACAGCCGCACACGGGCTGGGCACTGGTGTCACATGGTGGGGATTGCCCACACTTAATATCAAACTCTAGGATCGTGGAATGGTTTGGGCTGGAAGGGATGTTGAAGATCACCCAGTTGCACCCCCCTGCCATGGGCAGGGACACTTTCCACCAGACCAGGCTGCTCCAAGCCCTGTCCTTGAGCACTTCCAGGGGTGGATGGGGCAGCCACAGCTCCTGTGTGTCCTTGTGATTTCCAGGGTGTGCACAGACACGAGGAGATCACAGCTTTTTCTGTCTCACATGGGACATTTCAGAGCCCTCCTGGCAGGTGCTACCGACCCCTGCTCACCCCCTGCTCATCCCAGGCTGCCCTCAGCACTCTGCCTTTGAACCTGCTGAACTCTGCTGCTCTCCAGGAAAACTGTTTCCCAATTTGATGTAAAAACTTCCCGAGCCAGAGCCCGTACCAATTACTTAGCAGCGCACTGCTCTGGTTAATCACCAGTGACCATTTTTAGTAATAATTCCTGCGGGGCCAAGGACTGCAGGGAAACATCCTCTCCTGCCTCGTTCCCCTTCCCACCATCTGCCCCGGCTTCTCGCGGGCACGGGATGTACAGCAGCAGGCACGTAAGGTCAGTGCATTTAGGGAAAAACACGAGCACTGAATTAGAGCAGCCGAGCCAGCGAGGAAATCCTAACGCTAATCCCTGATCTTTCACTGACACACGACAAAGCTCGGCCAAGCCGGCTGCTTCCCTCCTCCCCAGCCACAGCTGGAAAACACGGATAATGCTGCATTACCTTCCCTGCAGGGCTGCTGCGATTAATAGCAGCAGAGAGCTCCGAAATCCTCCAGGGATGGGGATGGCAGGGATTAATACTCGGCTAGATGGTCCCCCTGGACCATTTGCCAATGCCGTGCCCCATTTTCTTTATTCTTTGCTATTTACTTTTATTTTTTGCTGGGACCTGGGTGGTGTTTAATCTCATTTGGCAGCTATGGATTGTCTCCAAAATAATCAATGTTTGTGCATTCATCTGCATCACTCAGCTGATCCCACAGGGATGAGCATCCAGAGCTGGCAGGAGCCTCGGGCAGAGCATCCCTGCTCTCGCTGGCCAAGGAACCAACTTTGCTCCATCTTTCCAAGGGGGAAACAAAACCTTTGGTGGTAGCAGGCAGCTCTGCCTCAAATTAATTTCGGTGCTGTCAGGAAAATATCCTGTGTCATCCTGCAAATCAAGCAGAAAATGATGCTCCCCACGCCTTCCCTCCTGCCTGCACCCTGTGCACTGTAAAGACACGCACGTGTGAGGATGGAGAATCAACGGATCCAGAGCCTGCGCAGCGGAATTTTTTCCCCATGTTTCATCCTGTATCAAAAATCACGACAAAAATACAGCCCTGCCTTTTGTCAGAAGGAAAATACCCGGAGTTCAGCAAACTGCCAAGTTTTCCGTGTTCAAATTTCCGCTGGCAGCTGCTCTCCGCAGCATCCCAGCCAGTCAAACGCCCCGTGGGATGCAGGCAGCCCCAGAGCCCCGGATCCACGCTGGCAGAGCTGCCCAGCTCGGCATCCGCGTGCTCTGGGCTCGTCAGGATCTGTCACGTCATCAGCTGCGCAGAGGGCAACCAAGTCATGCGAGAAACGGGCATTTCTTGAAAAAATACAGGACCCGAAGCGTGAATCGCGGCTGAGTCACTGAAACACGAAACTCACTAAAGGGATGAATTAGAGCTATTAGAATATAGAGGTAATTACTCATGTGAACAATGCCCTGCTCGACTCTTTAATGATTACACAAATTAGTGCATAAAATTATGTTAATGGCTCTGCGAGCGGCACATCCACCCAGCCCGCCCGGCGGGAGGGGACGCAGAGGTGAGGGTCCCCCTCAGCACCCAGGAGCAAGGAGGGAGCGCCGGCAGAGGCTGCAGCCCATCCTGCGGCTCTGCCAGGCTCCGTGCCCATCCCGTCCTGCAGTTCTGCCGGGCTCCGTGCCCGTCCCATGGCTCTGCCAGGTTTTGTGACCATCCCACGGCACTGCTGGGCTCTGTGTCTCTTCTGCGGCTGTGCCCGGCTCCAGGACCATCCCGCAGCTCTGCCAGGCTCTGTGCCCATCCTGCAGCTCTGCCCTGCTCCATGCCCGTCCTGTCCTGCGGCTCTGCCGGGCTCTGTGCCCATCCCATCCCATCCCGCAGCTCTGCCAGGCTCTGTGCCCATCCTGCAGCTCTGCCCTGCTCCATGCCCCATCCTGTCCTGTGGCTCTGCCAGGCTTTGTGCCCATCCCATCCTGTGGCTGTGCCCGGCTCCAGGACCATCCTGCAGCTCTGCCAGGCTCTGTGCCCATCCCATCCCATCCCATCCCATCCCATCCCCATCCCATCCCATCCTGCAGCCCTGCTGGGCTCTGTGCCCATCCCATCCCATCCCATCCCATCCCATCCCATCCCGCAGCTCTGCCCTGCTCCATGCCCGTCCTGTCCTGCAGCTCTGCCGGGCTCCGTGCCCGTTCTGTCCCATGACTCTGCCAGGCTCTGTGCCCATCCCATCCCGCAGCTCCGCCGGGGTAGCACAAAGCACTGCAGGGACCATGCAGTGTGGGTGGGTGGTGGGTACCTCACTGGCTCACCTTCAGGCGTGCGGGAGAGGGATTTTAGGGAATGCTTATTACACAGGGAACTGCCTGGAATTCTCATTTTTCCTAATAATTCAGCTTTCTGTTTGAAACCGCTCCAACTGCCATCCCAGACAAACTGCTCTTCCCGGGCAGGTGCAGCCAGGATCATTCTGCACTCGGCATGGGGGACTCTCACCAAAGCTGGGGCTGTTCTAAGCCAATCTAGAAATTACTCTAATTTTGCTGCACAGATAAAAACTCTGCTGTTATCAGGAGCAAGAAACCTCACAGCACAACCAACGCACACAGATCAATGAAAGAATCTCCTGTTCTAAAGCAGAAGTTTCTGTTAGAAAGAAAAAAAACCCCAAACAAACAACAGCAAAAAAACCCCAAACTGTGGTTTCTGGGAGAAACCACAAGTTTTCTAACCGTTTCTATTTCGGAGCTAGTGCAGGGTTTATTAAGCACGGGGCTATCAGACGATGTGCAATTAGGGAGGAGAGATTCCCTCCCTCTCCGGGGCGCTCCCCGGAGCGCTCGCACAAAGAAGGCAGTATCGGGCCGGGCTGCCGGGCAGCTGCGCGGCCGAGGGCGGCACGGAGGGGCCACCCAGCCCCGGGGCGCACAATCGCCCTCAGTTGTACCAACAAAGCGGCACTATCGGAAGAGCAGCAGCATCGGAACAGATTCCCTGCAGGAATGGCGCAGCTCACCCGGCGCTGCCGGGGAGAAGCTCCGGGCAGGGAATGCTCCCTGCACTCTGCGCAGCAGGAACTCACCTGCCCTGGGTGGAAAAAGGGTTTAGGAGAGGGGGCTACGCTTGGATGTCCTCTGCGTTTTAACAAAGGCAATTCCATTTGCCTTCCCCTTTCCACCTTCTTCAGAGAGAATGGCCTCTCAAAACATTTAGTTTCAGGAAGAAGACATTGATGAAAGAGGACACCTTGCCTTGGTTGGCATCTGTTGAAATCCTAGCAAATACCTTCCCAGAAGAGGGGCTGGTGGAACAGCCTGTTCCCACTAATGCACGAGGATATTGAAACCAATGCCAGCTTTGCCCACCAGCCCCAGCTGGGCCAGTGGATGGCCCCAGGAAGCAGATTCCCCACAGGGCAAGTCGAACAGGCACTTACTCAGATTCACTTTCACCCTTGGAGAAGCTGAAGGGCAAAAGAGATGGCACCAGGCTCCTCAGGTTGTGCCAGGCACGAGTGTTGCTCCCAAAACTCACCGACTCCTCATCATCTCTGTCACAATGTTAATGAACTCGTAACGTGGTATAATTAAAAACTGAGAGTGTGTCAGGAGGCACAGCCTCCTCCAGTTAACTTCTCCTAATGCTGTCAAACCTGGTTCACAGCACATTTCTGAGATATTAATTTAATTCCTCTATTTTATGTCAATCAGAGAACATGATGTTCCCCCCGAGGATGGTGGAACGTGCTGGATCAGAATCTGAAATTAAAACACAGGGCACTTGGGGAAAGCCTTGCTTCACCCTGTGGTTTGCCTGCTCCAGCACTGCCTGGCTGTTGGCAGCACAGTGATGGAAACAATTTATGGGAAAAAAGGGAATGCACGAGAGCTCCACACTGGGAGCAGGTTTATTACAGGATCTCTCAGGGCTTCACACACACCACAGCTGGGACACGGAGAACAAAGTGAGTGGGTGATGCTGGGGCAGGAACAGACCAGCAGCTCCTGGAGCAACCCGAGCTCTCCCCTTGGAGAGGGAAAGCCAAAACCAGGGAGAGCCCAGGAGGGCTCTGTTCCCTCCCATTCTCCAGGTGAGATGGAAAGGATCCTCTCCTCTCCACGGGGAGGACTGCAGCCTGCTGGCAGAGGTGTGGTCCCCACCAGCTCTGAGAGACTCCAGTCAGAAGCTTTCCAGGAAGGTGGCACTCCACAAATCCCAAAGTGGAGAACACTGTGTTCCCACCTCCTCTTCCTAGGTGTCAGTGCCCTCCTGGAGCATCCACAGGGTGATCCAAACCACTGAGATAATCTCAGGAGCAAAAAATCCTCAGGTAGCTCCTGCTCCAGTAGCTGATCCACACATAGATGAGACTTGGAGCACATCCTGCACCCACCAAAAGCAGGCTTGACAAATTACAGCCTTCCTGCAGCTCCAGCACACACTTTGGACAGGGAATCCTGAGTTCCAGCCTTCCTGCAGCTCCAGCACACCTTGCACAGGGAATTCCACGTCCTAGTTGGCTGAATTGCTCCTGAAGTTGGTGCTCCACACGCTGATGAGCTCCTGGTGAACCTGCTTAGAGCCAGCAGCTGTGCCTGGACTCCCTGGCTCAGAACCAACAGCTGTACTTCAAAGTGACCCCTCAGGAGTGCCAGGGTCCTCCACTCCTCCTCCCCATGGGTCCTTTGAGGGATCCTCTCCAAACTCCAGTCCTGGCACACCAAACTCCTCAGGTTTTGTTCTGTGAAACACCCTGAGCACGCCTGTACCCTTTAAAACCACTTTCACTTTCCTCCACCACCAGTGCTGGAACAGATCCATTCCCAGCAGAGTTTGGGGTTTCTGGGCTGAATCCACCTTTGCTGTCCCAGCTCACCCCCATGTGCCATGGAGCCCCCACTGCCCTCGTTTCCCACATCCTCACAAACCGCTCTGAGAGCAGCCCCCCACCTCCCCAGGGCACAGCCTCCTCTGGGCATGCAGCCACAGCCACGGGGAAGGGGCCGTGTCCAGCCTGGCCACAGGGGTGCAATGGCCCCTGGCCGCAGCCCAGGGATCACACAAGATCCCAACTCCTGCTCCATCCACCCACACCAGTACTGGTCACACAGACCAGCTCTGCCCCCATTTAGCCCCAGGACAAGCCCATAAATTTTCCCCATGTGATCTCCCATTAACACATTAACATTCCCTCCTTCAAGCACGGAGAGTTCATTCTTTTCCCCTCCCCATCTACTGGATTCCACCCATTTCCCAGGGAACGGATCCTTCATTGAGGAGAAGCTCAAACATGGAGCCTTCCCGTGGAACACTCCGGCTCTGTTCCACACAAANGCAGGCTTGACAAATTACAGCCTTCCTGCAGCTCCAGCACACACTTTGGACAGGGAATCCTGAGTTCCAGCCTTCCTGCAGCTCCACACACACTTTGGAGAGGGAATTCTGAGTTCCAGCCTTCCTGCAGCCCCAGCACACACTTTGGACGGGGAATCCCGAGTTCCAGCCTTCCTGCAGCTCNCTGAGAGCAGCCCCCCACCTCCCCAGGGCACAGCCTCCTCTGGGCATGGAGCCACAGCCACGGGGAAGGGGCCGTGTCCAGCCTGGCCACAGGGGTGCAATGGCCCCTGGCCGCAGCCCAGGGATCACACAAGATCCCAACTCCTGCTCCATCCACCCACACCAGTACTGGTCACACAGACCAGCTCTGCCCCCATTTAGCCCCAGGACAAGCCCATAAATTTTCCCCATGTGATCTCCCATTAACACATTAACATTCCCTCCTTCAAGCACGGAGAGTTCATTCTTTTCCCCTCCCCATCTACTGGATTCCACCCATTTCCCAGGGAACGGATCCTTCATTGAGGAGAAGCTCAAACATGGAGCCTCACTGTGGAACACTCCGGCTCTGTTCCACACAAAAGGCTTTTGTCCAGATCCCAACGCGAGGACGAGACTCTGCGACCGACGACAACACGGGGCGTGTTTTTGTAAAAATTTTATTTGTCAAAGAAAAAAAGCAATGGCCAATTGAAACCTACGTCATCTTTAACTCCAATTTTGGTCTTTAAATTTAGAGAAATGACTTATTTACTTTTTTTTTTTTAAAACAAACCCCCCTTTTTCCCCTTTAAGGTTTACCATCTACTCGTGCTGAATCCTTCCAAGGAGATTGCTCCAGCGTACCTCTCCAGGTCCTCGCTTTGCTCCTTTTACCAAAAAAATGCAAAACTCCATCGTGCATCTTAAGGGCTCCAATCGTCAAAAATATGAAAAAAATATCTTTGGAATAGCCAATTGAGTTGAATAAAAAAATCCACACGAATGCGGTTTGGTTGGGGCAGGAATCCACTCCTATGTTCCTGGTAATTTGATCCCGCTCCATGAATCCTTGTAATTCAGCCTCCCTATCCTATCCACATTATGATTTGAATCCAATGATCCAGCTCCAAGGATTGGGATCCAGTGAGCCCTCTCCAATCCAAACCTTTATAACCAGCAAAACCAAAAAAGAGGAGGCAAAAAGTTAGATACTGTAATGAAAAAATAGGATTCTGGGGAATGATCAGTTATGTTTGCCATCAATAAATTCAGATGTACAGTAATAACTATCAATTCCCCAAAACAAACTTTCCAATGGTGATGCTCAGATAATTTCTTTAGAAATGTTAATTACTATTTGGAGGAAACATTGTAAATATTTACAATATGTCAACTGGAAATGCCAACATACTCAGCGCATTGGTGGGTACGAGGTTTTGTGGTTGTAAAAAATGGTTTTACTAAACTGGAAAAGCTTTAACTGCTCGGTCTATCCACCTACTATGGAATGGCTGGACTACAGCTGCACTCCCAGCTGGAGGGAACGTTAACAATCGGTGTTTTCACACGGATCGTGAGTCAATCGTGAATTAGTCTGAGGGGGCAGGGCTGAGACTTAAATTATTCCCCACTAGGTTTGCTATTTTTATTTTGCTTTCATTCTGGTACTTATAAAAATGCAACAGCCACGCTGTATCAGTCACACAGAGGACATGCAGATTTTAGCAGTATTGATATTATACTCTGGTTGCAAGTTCTACTACAAGTGTACGGATACTACGGACATGGACACTTGTAACCAAACGCTGTGGGACAAACGAACCAATACTTCCCCCCCGGCCCCGGTTATTCCTTTAGAAAACTAGAATGGAATAGAGAATTACAAAAGCAGGGATCTGGCCACAATTGCCCCCCCAGCAAAGGAAGTTTTAAAAGAGAAGAGCAATCGCAGCCTGCGGTCACGAGGACATGCCTGAAGCGACACGTGGGGACACGTAGGTGCTCGGCCTCAATTCCCCTGTCTCTCAGTATAAGGTCAATACTGCCAAGTTCATCTGTGACAATAGCACTTGGAGTCATACCATTGCCTCCATTATTGATCTGATCCTCCTCAATCCTCCTTTTGACAATCCTAAAATGATTGACATGTGCTCCACAATCCTTTAATCCAAAGCATTCTTAATCCATCTCTTCAGATATGTCTACAGAAAGACACACGAAAAGGCAAGATAAAATGTAAGATCCCCCAGAAGAGACAAGTTAGCCACAAACATCCCAACATCCCCAGCTCGTCTCGACCACAGCGGAACACTGAGACATTTACACAGCAATACCACAGCTCCAAGAATGTTGGTATTGAACTAGAACTAAACCAGAACAATCCTGACTGACAGCAATTAAAATACAATTTACCAAAGACAGGAGGGGAATGTCGGTGTCGAGGAGCAAATACTCACTAGGGATTTTACACAAGAATGCAATTCAACACTTCAGCCAATTCGAGTGAAACAGTCGGAATTTAAAAAAAAATGAAAGACTGTACTAAGTAAAGGAAAACTGTGTACAACATGGGGTTCTACAAAAAGATCGGAGCTAGAGTGATGTTTATGTACGAGATCGGGATCTGCTGTGGCGGGGAGAGTAGCGTGGAGATCCTCTGCTTCTTCTTGGGGAATAACTGCGGCTTCTGCTGTTGCTTCGACTACGGCTCCTGCTACGACTACGGCTGCGGGACCGAGATCTTCCATAGCTTGGGCTTCTTGGGCCATCAACTTTAACACGGATGTAGGCAGTTTCTCCCTATTGAATAGACAGAACTTTCGATTGAAACGTCGAGGCTTCAGGGCCATGTTTCAGGCATGCTGACAGACTGCAGACAGCGTTACTACGGCCGGGACAGACAGCAGAGCTTACACGTCTATGTCCAGCCTGACCACGCACTTATTTAGCTGCTCCATAACCAAACAATGACCACCACGCGTTCCTTACCTTCAAATCCTACTGTTAAGCCCCTTGTATCCAATTCTGGCCAAAGAAATTAAGTGTGATACCTACCTCGTGAGATCTAAATTTAGTGTTATCCAGCTTTCGCACAGCGTAGGTCATGTCTTCCTTCCGCACAAACTCCACGACACCAGTGCCATCTCGGAAAACATCAGCATAACATACATCACCTGCTTCACGCATGTGATCCTTTAAATCCTGCCAACTTCCACTTGGAGGCAGCCCTACAGACAAACCAAAACGTGACTTTAAAACCGGATTACAGCCTCACCTCCTGTATTACAGCAGCAGCAGGAAAAGCACAGCGAAGGAGAGGGGCGCTCAGCATCGTGGGGACACCACCGCCCCCCTCCCAAAGCACACGGGGCCGTGCTTTTCAAGGAGGAGCTCGCGGCAGCAGCTCCGCGCCTGCAGGACCCCGGGGGAGCACTCAGGCTGAGAGAGAGCAATGACTCACCCGAGACGATCACTCTGTACTCCGAGCGCCGGGACGGGGGGCCGTACCTGCCCCGGGGGGCTCCTCCCCCCCCGCCGCCGCCGCCTCCTCTGCCGGTGCCGCGGCCGCTCCGAGGGAACTCCACGCGGAGGCGATACCCATCGTAGTCGTAGCCGTCCCGCCCGTAGACGGCGTCCTCCGCGTCCCTGCGGGCGGCACGGGGCGGGCGGTGAGCGCGGCCGCCGCACCCCCCGCCTTTGTTCCCGCTTCCCGCCCGCCTC
>VYZP01024998.1:2885-16947 GCA_013400635.1 Hypocryptadius cinnamomeus
TTTTACAAACGCTGCACTTCTTTTGCAACAGGAGAATATTTTATCCATGTTTTCTCATATTAACACACAAGCACACTCCTTAAGAATATATATCTTTATTATATTAGCAGACATTTATCACACCAGAGCTGCATTTATCAGATTAGAGTTACTCTCAGGATAAATAGGGACTCTTTAGGCTTATCCATATCCATGTAGATGTTTCCAGAGATGTTAACAAGACATCGTAACTTTGGAACAAAATGCTTTTCATTTAGTGTAACTGAGCTCCTAATGCCCCTCTTCTCAAAGTGGTAATTACATTTAAATTCACAATTCAAAACACTTAGACTGACCTGGACATTTAACATCTCAGACCTTGCCCAGTGAGGAAGGGTGGGTACCTCTTGATTCCACACACAGATTCAGATTTTGGCTCTTGTAGATCCCCAGTTTCAGTGGGGCATTCATGAGAAATAATTTTAACAAAAATCATGGTGCTACTTCAGTTGAATGCATCATTCGCTCCAGATAATGTAGTTTTATTTTCTTTTGGATGTGGTTGCTGTATCAATTAAGCCCACTTAATGAGCTGGTTCAGGCAGGTGCACAGTCTGCTGATTACATTTGTTAAGGTCTGATTAGTGAGAGATGCCTCTGCCCAAATTAAGCTGGAAATGAAACTGAATGCCTGAAGTCAATAATAGGCATTTTATTTAGGCATGAATGTGAGGATAAGAGATGGAAAGAAATAGAAGTGCGGGGTATGTGGGTAAATGTGTGTGTGAGAAAGGGAGAGAGAGATCAAGATAGTCACCATCCATGGATCCAGCAGCGTCCCATTGGGCCTTCTTTATCGTGAACTTTTCAGTGGTGGAGTCGTGAGGTCATTCAAAACTTTTCACTATTTATACATGTAGGCAAACAAAAAAAAATTAATGCTTATTGGCTACACAGTTGTCTTATTCTCTTGGTTAAATGATTCCTTCACTTCTAATGCTAGTTGTCCCATGCTCAGTCTCTCTAATTCTGAGTCAGTGGGTTTCTTCAGTTGGTTAGTTGTGATCTTCCCTTGCTAGAATTACATGTTATCCAGTCCAAGCGGGTTTCCGCACAGTTGCTGAGTTGGCTTTCTTTGTCCATTTTCAGTGATACATTGCTCTCCCCCAGTTGTGTTAACCTCCCCTTAGGTCTGAAAATAACACCCAGACAATAGTACCACCTTTATCTTATCTCAAAGTCCTGATATGGGGGTTTCTTTTATTGTCAAAGTTCCAAGTACCCAAGCAGGTATGTTTGGGCGGGGTTTGATGTTCATTGGTGGTTGCAGATAGCATCTGTCCCATAACTTGGGGTAATCTTTGACCAGTGATATGTGTACAAGCAGTTACTCTACACAGTTTGCCATATTGGGAATTTTCTGCCCAGATGTGTTAACCAGGACGAGCTAACCAGATCTGGCCAGGCCTGGAGTTCACATTATCCTGTCACTCCCTTCTGTGCTTATTTCATGCCAAAGCCCTTCTGTGGCTTTATGAGTGTTTGAGAATTTAAACTCCTTAGAGCATTGCAAAACCTCTATACCTCTTCCTAGGTCTCTTCTGAGTCTCTGAAGAAAAAGTCTTCAGAGACTCAAAAAAAAATAAACATCTGCACGCCCATATAAGCATGGTGCTCACAAGCATATGCATAATACATACTCTGCACATGCCAAGACAGATGTTTCTCTCCAGCATTGTAAACACCAGAACGGTGGATTAGCATAGGTAGAGTGAATTGTTTCATTTTCTTTCTCTTTCATTTTAATTATGGTTTCTGCAGACTTCAGTGGAAGACAGCAAGGAAGCTAATCTAGGCACATTTGTCACAGGCAACCTGCCTGAGTGTTCTCAGACTAGGAGACAATCAGGTTAAAGGATCCTGTACATTCGTACTGAGACTACTGAGTTCAATCATTCATGGATTTCAGGAAATCAGATTACCCATAATCGGATAGTAACATTTGACATGCTACACAGTATTAAGAAGTCACTGTAAAATTGTTATGCAAATTATAGATTCACAAGGAAGAGTGAAAAGAATAGGATAACCAAAGAATTGCATGGTGTTATGAAGTAGCTGCTCTACTGTTGCCAATTACATACCGGTCTAGCTTTTGAGTGGGATTATGTTTCTGAATAGGAACTCTAGAAATTCCACTGGACATTATTAAACCATAGGTTTAACCGTAGGTTCCGTGTACAATCCTTTTAAAAATTCCAAAATCCCATTGCACTTTCATTCTTCCCTTTTTTTTACATGAAAGACATTCACGAACCATTTTGTGTAGGACTGTAGTGAATAGCTACATAGAAGAGAAGGAAAACAATGCACTCTAGGATGTACACTGAGAACAGGCATCATTTCAAAGGAATAACATTGTTAGATAATTGCTAAACTGCTGATTAGCTCAATGCCATCACTTAATTTTCATATGCTTCCCTCTATCTTGCTCATCTTCTGATATTGTTCAAATAATAGTATTTTCTTATATTAAACTGCTATCATATGTGTACCCCGCACTTCCCTTCAATTCCATACTCACAGTGTTTTGTGTAAAGATTATAACATTACATGATGTGAAATGTGTGCAGACTGACATCTATTCTTTTGAAAAGCAAACCTGAGAAACACCAGGTAGCATGTTTGCTATTCCTCCTTTGCAGTCTGTTTTGGCTCAATCACACGACAAGAAGCAGTCCAAAAACCTAATTGTTAAACTAAATGCATTTCTTGGTGTTTAATTGAAGCCATCACCCTCTTCCACTGCTGGAGCCCAAAGGAAGTGACTGCCACCATGTCCAGCACCCTTTGGCCCTGCATCCTCTTGTGATGTTGTCCCTGCCCATACCCAATGCAGCTGTGCACCTCAGCTGCTGCTGTTGCCATGTGGACTGGAAAAAGGAAAAAAGAAAAAGAGAAAAAACAAAACCCACACCTCATTAAAAGGTTAAAACCGAGTCTCTAAAGTTGCCATTTTATTTTCTGCAAGGCACATGATGTCTGTCATGATGACCTTGACATTCAATTCTATAATTTCCCCTTGGGCAAGAGAATTTGCAAGGGCATATTCTCTGTAAGTTCAACGTCTTCCACTGCAAATGCAATTTGTCTTCAAAAGCAACAGCAAATCAAAT
Organism: Hypocryptadius cinnamomeus; assembly: GCA_013400635.1. Classification (NCBI taxonomy): domain Eukaryota; kingdom Metazoa; phylum Chordata; class Aves; order Passeriformes; family Zosteropidae; genus Hypocryptadius; species Hypocryptadius cinnamomeus. Next base: position 6,041 of record VYZP01024998.1, read on the forward strand.
TCTCTGTCTCATCACAGCTGCTTGTGTACATTTACTGGATTATTGATTTGGAAATCTAACATCTGCAAGTGCAAAACTAGTCAATTAAGCTTAGGAAAGTCTTTACACATTAGCTGACCTCCCCTGCTGCACAGGCTAATGGTACATACCCACATGACTGTAAACTGCTCTGGAAAATGAGAAATGCCTGTGATCTGCAATAATGCCATTACCCAACATTAAAAAAATATAGTCTTTCTGATCAAACCATGCTTCTACAGGTATCAGTGGTTCTCGGGTTTTGTGTTGCTGAAATGGTGCCGGAGGTATTAAAGTGCCTTTTTATTTTCCCAGCCCCACGACCCAAGAAGAAGCCAAGATGCGTCAGTTCTGCTTTTCAAGGTTGTTTATTTTTCCTTGTCTATAACATTCTTTTTCTGACCTGCGGAGGTCTGTCCAGCAGGTCGGTTCATGGCACACTGCCCGTCCTTGAGGAGATGTTAACATTTTATACTAAAAACTACATGTACTTTATTTACAATAATTTTCCAATACCTATCACCTATGTTAGACAGTCTGTCTCTACTCTAAACCAATCCAAAAGTGCCACCATCACAGCAGAAGATGGAGGGCAAGAAGAAGGAAAAGGAAGGACAGAACACGCCCAAATTCCTCCATCTTGCCTCTTGAACCCCCATTCTGAAACCCCAAAATTCTACTTTTTCTCCCTGTGACAAATTAACTATCATTCTACTTAAACTCTTGTGGCTTGTACATCTTCATACAATGTTGGTAATTTTCTCCATGGGTTAAAATCGATGGCACAGATGTCTTTGACTCCGTGCCAAGGTCTCTGAGCCCCCTGCCAGGGTCTCGAGCCATCCAGGGCAGTCAGAGGAATGTCCTGGGTTCCAACAAGTGATAATTTTAAAATTTATTTCTGTGATACAAAGTTGAACACCATCTCTTCTGTTTTTTAATCCATCACTCATTGAAATCAACATCTAGAAAGAGATAACAGTTTGTATTAGAGCAAATAGAGCCATCAGATAAAAGGGAAAGAGCAAGCTTTAAGGGCACACAAGCCCTTTTTCAAGCCTAACATGAGTTAAGCACACACTGCAAAGAATGACTCTGGGTGCTTTCAGCTAAGGGGGAAAAAATATTTTCAAAACTCAAAACTAAACTTCCAGGAGCTTACTTTGCTTACTAATATGTATAATATTACAGGATAAGTGAAATTCTGACCTAAATTATGGGTGGGTTTGATAGTACACTAGAAATTTCTTCCTATCTTAAATACTTCAAATTCATCACCAATATTTTGCCTATTATTCAGAGCTCAACATAACAAAAGTAGCAACTATTTTCAGAACAAGCATGCACACAGGCACTTTCCCTTTCTTACTTCCTAGTTTCTTACAGTTATTCGCAATATCTCCTAGCTTATTAATATAATTTAATGAGATCCAGAGCAATTATCCACTTTAGTGTTTGCTCTGTATCTTGCTTAAAAAAGGCTTGAGAGCTTCATCCATCTGTTCTTTTCAAATGAAAAAAAGTCATGTTGCCCAACTTATAACTTTGGCTAGTGCAGCTACATAAAGTGCTATTAATTTTGATATGTTCTTTATAGTAAAAAAACATGTTCAGTGTGCATCAGAGAAACCATTATTCAATCAGAAAGGGATGGTATGATCTCAATTTTACATCTTGCTAAAATTTAATAAAAGCAGTAAAAGAAAAGAAGAATCTTTCAGAGATAAAAAAATACAAATTGTTTTTACTGCTGTGCATTATTTCAGACCCTTTCTCTATGATTTTCAGTACAACTTTAGAGAATATTTTTCAAACTCATACAAAATTTTTTATTCGGTTATGATCATGGACACACCAAAAATCAGCATAATATGCAGAATAATGCCATTTATACAAACAAAATTGAGTGTATTTTGATATATCATTCTTAAGAGGATATTTAATAGGACAATTCTCAGGAAGCATTTCTTCTTATGAGTAGGTTTTTCCAGGGCAGAATCAAAGAATCACAGAATCTGCTGAGTTGGAAGGGATCCACTAGGATCATCGAAGTCCACCTCCTGGCACTGCACTGGACACTTCAAGAATCCCACCATGTGCCTGAGAGCATTGCCCAAATGCTTTTTGAATTCTGTCAGACTTGGTGCTGTGACCACTTCCCTGGGAAGCTGTTCCAGTGCCCAACCACCCTCTGGGTGAAGAACCCTTTCCTAATATCCAGCCTAAATCTCCCCTGATGCAACTTCAGGTCACTCCCTCAGATCCTGTCACTGGTCACCACAGAGAAGAGATCAGTGCCTGCCCATCATCTTCCACTCATGAGAAAGTTCCAGACTGCAATGAGGTCTCCCCTCAGTTTCCTCTTCTCCAGACTGAACAGACCAAGTGACCTCAGCTGTTCCCATCCAGAACTTTCTCCATCCTCATGGCTCTCCTTTCAATGGTCTCTATTAGCTTTACACTTTTTATAAAAGATATGTTTGGGCAGGACACAAAACTGCCCCCAGAGTTCGATGTGAGGCTGCCCCGGCACACAGCAGAGCAGGACAATCCCCTCCCCTGCCCGGCCCGCCATGCTGTGCCTGATCTCCCCCAGGACACAGCTGGCCCTCCTGGCTGCCAGGGCACTGCTGACTCAAACTTACCATGGACCGGGACCGCTAGTGTGTTCCTTTCCTGTTTTGAGCAGGCTGTAATCTGATGTTAAGACTCCTCCCATGGGACACCTGATAAAACCCTGGCCCCTGGGCCCTCTCCCTCTCTTTGGCCCTCTCCCTCTCTTTGGCCCTCTGGGGCTCTGCTCAGGCTCCCGGGCTTCTGCCTCCTTCCCCCTCCCCAGCCCCGGCATGGGGTGGGGGTAAATAAAATGCACTCCCGTGCTAAACAACGAAGAGACTTGTCTCGTCTGTTTCCCCTGCTGCCAGTTGTGGCCTCCCTGGATACGATCTTCACTGTAGCCACACGCTGCTACACCCCAGGCCCCTTTCTGTGGCGTTGCTTTCTGTCCTCTCATATCGCAGTCTGTCCGTCCATCCAGGGCTGGCCAGTCCCAGGCGCAGAATCCAGCACTTGCTCTTGTTGAGTTTCATCTGCTTAGTATCAAGAAGGAAGGTGTGATATTATCCACTCTGTATTATGTAGAAATTGAGCTACTTATTTCCAGGCTGCATGGTGGAACACCAGGTGCCCAACAAATTCCTCTGTCACTCTCCTCCTCAGTGATTAGTGAACTGAACAGACAGCAAAAGGCTCATATTTTGAGATAAGAACAGGAAATGATCACTCACCAATTACCATCAAAACAGACTTGACTTGGGGAACTTAGTTTAATTTATTACAAATCAAACAATGAGAAAAAATGGTAATATTTTAAAACACCTTCCTTCCACCCCTTCTTCTCCCTAAGCTCAACTTCCCTCCTGATTTTGCTACCTCCACCCACAGAGGCACAGGGGAACAGGGAAATGGGGGTTTTGAATTTTGAGACTTCTTGAAAGAGTTTTGGTCTCCAATCTCTATTTTTTAAAACACATGCATACCTATGTATATAAAAAGATGGTTGTAGTAAAACATCTTACCACTCAAGGAGAGATGCTGTGTTCCCAGGCCTGAAAGCAACTACATAAAAAATACATCATTGTGAAAGGATTCCCTGAGGAAAACAAAAGGAAGGACTGTGAAGTGAAAATCCCCAGAAACCGGATTGTATAGCACTTTATATCCTAGGCATCAGATGCAGCCTGAAGCACTGTACTACACTGAATCAACTTACATGTTAAGCATCTCTAGGAAATCCTAAGAGGAACTCTGAGGAGCTCAGCTAGAACAGAAATTTGTAATGTCCTCAAAATAATTAATGTTACACTACAATAATTAATGTAGAACTGTCAAATAATTCACTCTTTCAGCAAAATATGACTCTTCTTACAGCCCTTGATGCATGTAATTATCTAGGGTATTAGCTGCTTTCTATGACAGGGGGCCCACCTAACAAGGACTGGTTGCATTAACTGCAGACAAAATTTGGTTTGCCTCGTGGGAATGAACAGGTTTTTTTGTCAGATTTTTAAAAATCTATAATTTTGAATAAATGCCCTGTAAAAAGTCAAATTTTAAAAATTATATAAATTTGTTTCAGTGATGTTGGATTCACTGATAACAATAGATTCAAAGAACAGAAACAGAAGCAGTGTGTGCGACTGTTCTGAGAGGCAGGAATCTCAGTGCGGCCTCTGTATATGGCAGCAGCTCTGCAATGACACTGCATCATCCTTTGTTCACGCTGAGGTGTCACACAGTTCTTGGACACTGAAAGGAAACTGTGCAAAGGATATCTCGGTCCTCTGTAGTCTCCTCCATGTCTCAAAGAAGACTAAAACCATAGGTACTTTTCCATTTTACTCTAGTTTCTAATAACTAGAAAACATATAGAAGTGAAAAAATTGTCAGAAATAATGGTTGCTGGTTTTTTCTTACAAAAAGATCTCAAATCTAATGTTTAAAAAAAAAAAAATGGAGAAATGACTTGATTTACTTCAATATTAACTTGTCATTTATTCACTTATACCTGAATTAAAACTTCTTTCTAGCACAAGCAAATAATGACAGTTCTAACCTTTTAAAAAAAGAAAAAAGGGTATGCTGAAAATAAATAGAATTTCCTTATTTATTCTAAAGTATGACAGGAAAAGTTACATCTTGTAAAATTTTCCAAAAGAGACAACTGAGTGTAAAAAATTAGCATTGCATTTGACAGGTCAGTTCATAATTCAACTTTCTTTGAATCTTTCTGTATCACTCTTCATCCATTTTCTTACTTGGTGTAACATACAAAATATTCAGAAAGGAGAAAGCAATATTCTTAGGAAAATGGAGCTTCAATACATTACCAACAGCTAAGCTAAAGCTGTACCCACATTTAAACTTAAACTGTTCATCTTCCCTGGCATAAGAGTGTCAATTGTAATTCAACTCTTACAGCCAAGTTTTGCTATCAGTATAGTGGATGAAGTCAAGACAGAATGATAGCAGGATGTTTTTCCATAATTTCCAACTCAATTACCTCCTGTTAGAAGTTTTTAAAATGTGATATGGTTTCATTGATATCTCAGTTTGCAATCTATCTGTTAGGATATGACAGGCCACATTCTCATATCAGGAAAAAATCGCAAGCTGAAAGACGTTGGTAACAACCGAAGGCTCAATGCCTTCAAATCAAGTATTTCAAATGGAAGATTTTTTTATATAGTGAGGAACTAAAGTTTTTTTCCAAGTTTACTTTGGAGAGGCAGCACTCTGGCGGGAAAAAGGAGTTGTTATAGAATGCTCATTAGCACATAATACAGCATGTGTTTTTCTAGGCTTACTTTTAATCAAGTTCACTACTTCCATAGCCTCAACAATTATTGTTATTTTCCTGCTAAGCATGAACACATTTTTTCAGGGGTTGGTGTCTGTTTTCCTTCCACAATTAATTCATAACCAGTGGAAGTCCATCCTCCTTTAATCTTACTTAGCTAAAAGGCTTGATTACTGAAAACTGTCAAGGTTTTCCCCTTTGCAGAACAACAAGAGCAACAGAGATTACTTTCTCATTGTCTGGATCATGTTAATTCGCCATCACCCTAAGAGCAGAAAATATCCAGAGATGTGAGTTTATTTCCAATGCCAGTTCCCCACTAGTTCCAGTTACCCGGTTATACCAAGAATTGACATCTTTCCTAAGAAATTCTTATATTTACAGTGGCATAGTCTTGATATTAATATTTCCAGATGTTAGTATTTCCAGCCTGACCTTTTTATTTGCAGTATTTGCTTCTTGTTTCAAGCAGTAGAACTGAATATTTTTGCAAGTGCAAAAAGCAAAAGCAAAAGATGGTGATGGTGAAACTGGGACGTGGAATCCCTGATGTAAGGATACCAAGTGGCATCGCTACAATTTCTTTGAGAAGAGCAGAATGCCTACCACTGAAGGTCCTCAAGAATATATTACAGAGACATTTCCTCAGGAATGGTATAGGTATATGTGGTACTTCCTTGAGGCAGCCGTATTGGACAGGTTGATTAATCAGGTCACTTTCAGCCCTACAATTAGACCCAACATACTCCAAAGAGTTGCAAAAAACATGCTGTGTAGTTATGGAAACCTGTGGAATGTGCTTGAAACTTGTAGAATGCAGTTGTGTAATGTTTTCTAAAAAGACATCTCTTGCGCAAAATTCTTTTTATTGCAATATATTTTCAAGTAAAAAAATATGCTGAACTTTTAAAAATTATGGAGTAACCACACGGGAGCCTATTTATACTTATTGATTTGTTAATTTTAAAGGTAGTGCTTTGATTGCCAGGGATCTTGTTAATGAGAACAGACAAATAACCATTTTGTTAGCATTTTTGTTTATGTTTCATTATATGAAGTGAATATTTCACATATGTCTTGTGTGGCTGAGTATAGTCTGTGTACAAACTGAACTGATAATCCTGCCTAATTACTAATTCACTTGGAATAGCGTGCCTTCTTAAGGACTGCTGCTGTTTGGTTTATACATACTGCTCCACAAGCAACACTGAAAAATGAAACATAGAACTGGGATACAGCTGTGAAAGTTAATGGAAATTACAGAATAAAATCATGCAGAACTCACTTTTAAGAAAGAGTAAAGTTTATCTCAAACTTCAAATTGAGGTTTGATTTGTTTAGAGTAGAAATTTGGCTTCCTTTTATTCAGATTGCTACAATAATATTATGTAGTCATTGCCCAAGTATTTCTTCTGAATATGACACTTCGGGGTTGTGTCTGGGGGTTTTTTTCCGCTTTGATCAATCTGTGACCCTGAGAGGGAAAAAAACCCCTAAAACTTCATGCATATGCTAGTGCATTTTGTGGTCCTCTGCTTTTTCTGCATGATGCAGAAACAAAGAAAAAGCAGGACTGGTGCTGGCAGGGCCCAGGCCAGGGCGTCCACTTGTGTTGTTTCCAACTTTTTCTTTTCTTCCTTTTAATAACATTATTGTTTTCTGAGAGGTAGTCATATGCAGATTCAGCAGAGGTAGTCATATGTATACATCAATAGTGTAGGCCAAAATTGCTCAAAGAATTACCACTCTAACAAAAACCTCAGAATTGTTCCCTAGAGTGAAGTATATTCATGCAGAGTGTACAGCAAGTTCTCCTTTTTCTTTGGTTTTTTGTTGTTGTTTTTTGAGGTTTTTTGTGCTTGATGAATCAGCCTAATATTATAGAATATTACTTTTTAAGCAGTATTTATCTTCCCTAGTATTTTCCATAAATCCCAACAAAAACACCTTGGCCAAAAAAAAAGCACCTTATAAATCACTTCATCATATTCTTTCATAAGGCTTCAGGAAGATTTAGCACTGCTTTTGAGCTTTTTGAAGCCGTAAATGGATAAGCATCTAACCTGAAAAATCTAATACAATTTTCAACGGAAAACCTAGAATACAATTTTAGCTTTTAGCAAGGATCTATGGACATACATATTTCCCAAGTGCCTTAAAATTACAGTAACTGCTTAGAAAGTGAGCTGTGTAGGAAAAAAATGCAGTTCTTATGCTGTGTTATTCACATACCTGTAAAAACAGTATCTTTAATGCAGTGTTTTAAGAAGGAAAAAATACAAATATTTTAGGAACTAGGGCTTTGTAAAGAACTGAAAATTTATCCTGAAAAAGGAAGACAAATTATGATATTCATGGTAGCAAGCACGCAAAAACCAAAGGGGGACAGAGAAGACAAATTCTGCAATTTTATTCACCAATATTGTGTATGACATGTGCTTTTGTAGTGTTTTATTGCACAGGATTATATTGTTTTGGTTAATAGTGAAAATACAGGCCCTGCACCCCATTTGTACAGAAGCTGTGGGAATACAGTTCAGTCTCTAAGCACTCCCCAAGAAAAACTGATTTACTGAAATGCCCAGTGGGCATTTTAAAGCAAAGATGAATTGCTGGAGGTGCACAGTCCAACAAACTCCCCCCATACAAAGGCTGTTTACCTTAATATGAACCTGGGAAATTAAATTTCCCCAGACAGAAATAAAAACAAGCTCCTTGCCTCACTTAAACAATGAGATCTAATTCAGTAGTGGGGGAGCAGAGCCTGGAGGAAGAGGGTGCCAGGCAGCTCTGCTTACACCAGTACCTCACACACCTCACAACAGCCAAGAGGAGTGTCCTCCTCAATCAGCTCCAGAGGAAAGTAGTGGTACATAGATCAGAGTAAGAAAAAATTAAAATGAAATCTGATCTGCAAAACTTTCAATGGGACAAATCCCCTGCAAGGACTCCTGCCTGCTGTCCCTGTTCATTCTTGAGCTTACAGTAACAGGAAGCACAAACAATACTTCTGTTCCCTCTGGTGCTTTTTTTACCTCACCAAAGAGTTGTATTTCTTTTATTACAAAGAATGTTCATAAATATTATGTAGCAAGCAAAATCTTTGAAGTTTTGCAACACATTAAGTGCCATAAGCCAAAAATACTTTATTATAGAGTTCACTGCCTTAGTTTTTAAAATAATTCATGCTAGAGAACTTCCAAGAATTCAGACTTTCCATATTCAGGAACACTGAGACTTGGCACATCCCAAAGTCCTTATATTTAGTGTTGTGTAGTGTAATTTATGAGAAATTTAATTAACACAGTTACACCATCTTGTTCATCTATGGATTTTCAGGTATAAAGTGAATGACTTAGAAGGATTTTTTGGTCCAGACATGAAAAACAAACACATTCTGCCAATGAATTATTATACCTTGGTCCTTTAACTACTAAGCACTAAGGTAAACAAGGAAATTATTATTAGAAATAATAGATTTAAATGCACTTGGTCTACATTAGGTATAAAAATGTACTTATTTAAAGAACACTTGAAAAAAATTAGATTCAGTCTTTCATTGGTTTTTCTGACAGAAGTAATCATGGCAGAAGGGTAAAAGGAATCCAAAATAGCATTCTTTTTGTCTTAAAAAAATTTCTGTCTTTAGTCTCTCTTTCTCATTTTCTCCTCCTCGGTCTAGATCAGGACTCTGACCATGTTTGGGTTTTGGCAGAGGAGGGTTTCTGGGGGGGTGTGGAGCATAGACGGGAGAAGAAAGCAAGAAGGAAGAAATTGTTATTCATGCAAAAATTGAATTACCTCACCTGACATTGTTTCCGATAAAAGCATGTATAGAAATGTTCCAAAGTGAAAGTATTTTGCCAAAAAATTAAGTGTATTTTTCCTGTGTGTCTCAATGCACATTCATTTACACGCAAGCTTTATATGGTAGGTAGTAAGCACTAACATTGACAGGGAACACACAAAAACTGAGATGTAGGAGTATTTTGGCAAAGAACTACAGACAAAGATGTACAGTGATTAGGTAACAATTTTACCCAAGTGTACAGCAAGGACAGGAGAATTTCCATTGACTAGATGCTCCTTTTATGAAATTTTTTTACTTCTGAACCACTTTTTAAACTATTATGCATTGCCTGCCCCCACAGAAATTCCAGCTTGGCCTCATTTACACAGCAGAACTTCTTGCTAAGGGTATTTCAGCTATGTACATAGGAAAATGTAGTCTGCTATTTCTCAGTGGTTTAGACAGTAAAGAGAAAAGTATGAAATATAGATCTGGTAAGTTCAGTTATTAATTTAATGCAGAGAGCAACTGGAAAAAAAGAAAGCCCAGAGTCATAAAGTAATTGCCTGATTTTTAACTAATGTGCTTCTTTTGTGTTCCCCTCCTTAGCAGAGAGTTAGACTGACAGGTTACATTCCCAAAAGGAGAAGTTAGGAGAAATTCCAGGAAATAATTGCAGGGAGCTTCCAAAGAAGTATTGTCTTGCAGTAGGAATAACTGATTTCCTAACTTCTGCTGAGTTAAACAAAAACATTTTTATAATTTTTTTTAGGAATAGGTATATTAGGTATATTTAGTTATTTCCACCACGCACTTTCATAACCCATTTAGAAATACTGGATTCAATTTTCTCTGGTGTTTTTTGTTTTGTTTTTTTTTTTGCTCCAACATTAATCTAGCCTAATTCCTTAAAAAAAAAAGTTTCAGAGAATATTAAATTCATAGCAAGTAAACAAACAACACAAGAACCAGAGAATTTTAATCCTGCAACATTGAATAATTATGAAACCACAAAACAAGCCTGGGCTCAGAGGCCTGTGTTAAGAAAGAGAGACAGTCTGCAGTACACTTAAGAATCTGTCCAGAATCTCAAATGGACCCAACCACTTTTGTCTTTGAATTAACTAATCATTAATCTAATCATTATTCTAATGATTTAACTAGTTCACTGGCCTGAAGAAATTTTTCAACATGATTGTTTCAATAAAGTTCAATCTAATTAAATTGAAAATAAAGACAAGGAGACACCATGCCCCAAAATAGCAGAATTTATTTAATCTGGGCTGGTAAACACAGTTTCTTTCACATATCAAATTTTGGGCAAACCTTGAAGTCAGTTTCCCTTCGCCTCTGCACATCACTCCTATTTAATGATTTGTTTTTGTATACCAGAACCAGTGAAAGAACTGGAGTGTCAAACTCTTTTGCTTTGCAGATCATTAGAATTATCAACATTTCAGCCACATTTTTCCAGTGAAAATTGCAGAGATAATTAGTCATTGGGGATAAATTCCTTCCATTGTTTTTATTTGTAAGCAAAAAAGTTAAGGTTTCTAGCTTTGCCTCTTTAAAGAAAAAGGTGTAAGCACAGAATTGAAAAGGACAAATCGGTATGAAATAAATGAGAAGTTAGCCATTCCTTTCATCCAAGCTACTTTCATCCAAGGGCATAACAAGATCCTTGAAATGCTCTAACTAATTTTGACCTACAATTTTCTCCCTAAGCACTAACGCATTAAT
>VYZP01025006.1:0-49280 GCA_013400635.1 Hypocryptadius cinnamomeus
ATGAGAAAATGTTTGTCTTGCTCGTTTTATGCTTTGGGATTTCCAGTCTCTCTAGTTTGCCATGAAATTTATGGAGGTGATGGAAAAGGTAGTCAGCCACTATGTAGCATACACTTTTGCACAGGGCAAGGATGCAGTTTCTAGTAGGAAATTTCCACCACTGGTGTCTGCTCAAGGGATTAGATGCACTGATTTTCATATAGTTAACAAGGTGTACCTGTGTAATTTGTATCCTGCAGTTCTGAGAGGTTCCCACAGATGGCCAATATTCCCAAGGTCAGGATGACCTGTAAGAGACTGGGAATTGGTTTTTCACCTGTGATTTTGTGAGTACTGAGATAAAAGCTGTGACTGCTCCAAGGTGGTGCAAGGGTTTGTATGGATCTGAACCACACTGAAACCCAAAGAGTTATCAGAGTCCTGTATGTGACTGACCTCCATCACTGGTGTGTCAGTTTTGTTGCTGCTAGACAAATACATAACCCTAAAAAATTAAAAACCTGGGCAAAACATATGGCTGAACATGCTCTGAATATTAATTTTCATCTGAAAGAAAGCCTTCTGTAATGAGCAAGTGGGATTACTTTGTTTTGCTCTGGTTTTTCATCTGGAAGTGCTGCACATGCACTTGTTTTGATGGACAGAAGTATGATTGATATTTTTGGAGCTGATTTGGAAGTTCTGGCAATGAAAGCCTACCAGTCTTTTCCTAGGAGGGGAAAGGAAAAGCTGTAATACTGATACATATTATTAGTAACACAAATAGGAAACAAGCCACTGTTGGATCTTTAATATGGTGTCTGTGTTGGAGTTAATCTGGTGTTTAGGTTCTCTTAGTGGAAACCGAGTGTGCTGAGGAAACCTTGTTCATAAAGTGTCTCTGAGGGATTATCTTTTACCACTTGATAAAAAACTAAGAAATAGATTTCGTTGGGGTTTTTAGCAGCCTCTGAGAAAAGAGCTTGTCTATCTCCTTTGAGAGCCTTAAGTCCTGGTGACATCCAGCTGGTGGGCTGGATGAGAGAGACCAGCAGAGGAGAATGGAAAATGCAATGGGAGGTCTGCAGGCAGACCTATGATAGCAGAATTGATAAATGCAGTGAGAAATTTCATTTCATTCAGCAAAACACCTCTGAGGGAAAAGAAAGAAAGTGCTTAAGTACTTACTTAAATTTCTGACATCGAAATTCTGGTTTTGTGGGAAAATGCCTCTGAAAACTGGTTGGAGTTATCCAAAACAGTCCCACAAGCTGTAAAGCAGGCTTGGAGCTGTTTACTAAGAAGAGAACTCTGGGTTGTGTTAGTAAGTCACTGTACCTTGTCTCACTGGATGTGCACGTTATTGTGTACAGATGAATTGAAAAATAAACGTGTACATTTTCCCTGGTGTAGTGGTCATGTGCTGTAGAAAAAAAAGAAAGAAAAAGTTGGAAGTGCAGTGGCTGAGAGCTGGATATGTGGTGTGAAGGTCAGAGTGTACACTCAGCCCAGAACTCTGGGCTTATACTGAGCAGAGATTCTTACACAGAATTCAGCCTTATATGGAATTTGCATTTGTGGGATCTGGAGCTCTTCAGAAAAACTTTTTCTTTCAATAAAATTACAGTATATGCATTACCTGGTTTGAGAGTTAACAAACTGAGTGCACATCTCTCACTAGCACTAAGGAGCAGGACTACTGTGTTACGAGACTGTTGCTTGCTGCATTCACAGACAGAATAATATCTCCCAGGGCCTAAGTGCTTTGCCATGTCTGAACCAACGCAGGCATATAGAATTTATCTCAAATCCATCCATAGTAATTAGGATGATCATCTCTTCAGGAACACAAATACTCATTTGAGATTATTTTACCATAAATTTCTACTGAAGCTTTATTTATTTTTTTTTTGTTTGATTTCTGTTTCAGGTAGTATATGGTGAAAGAATCTCATTAATAGATTGGCTATTTGTAATTAATATGTATTATTATGTGGGGCTTATGGCAAGTAAAACTTCTAGATATTGGATTATATGTATTCTCATAAATTTGAGATGTTTCTTAAAGTATAAATAAGTTTCAGGTTGTGTAACCCAGAATTTTAATATAGTGTAGAGGGTTGTTTTGTGTCAAAGAAGTTTCAAATACATCAGTAAAATGGGTTCTACACTGAGTTCTGCAGTCATCTTCAGTAATATTAAGAAGAATAAGCAGGAGGAAATTTTGTGGCACTGATGTCAGAAGCCGAGCAGTTGGGAGCCACATTTCAGTATCTTTTAAATATTCTTTAAAAATTGAGGGTTTGGATGTATTTGGATATATTAACTTGATTGATTGCATAATAAACTCTGTAAGCATACAACCTGGCTTTAATAATTCTAATTTATTCTTTATTACCAAAAAATAAACAACAACAAAATTAATCTCTGCTGACACAGGACTAATACAGATATATTGCATATTATCTCAACCTTAATGCACAGACTAGGGAAGTGTTCCCAGAAATATTTTGTTAAGGTACTGAGAAAAGGTGTCATACATGAGAATTTAAACTTAGAAGAGCTTTCTGGTTGCTTGACTATGGATGCATTTCATCTTATCAATCTTCAGTTAGTCAGTTTGAATGCAGGTGGTGTTTTTGGATTGTTATTTAGACTTCATTTCATTTATACTTGTGAAGGAGATGGCAAAGGCTTCAAGATGTCATTTATTTTCTTTTATACAAAGATAAATTTATTGAAGTTTGTTGTTGTTGTTGTTGTTTTTGGTTTGTTTTGTTGGTTTTTTTTGGGGCAGGGGATGGGTTGTGAAGCAGAATATTCTCATAACCAAATTGTCAGGGCCAATTGGTTTTTGGGGTTTTTTTTGGTGTGTGATGATGAATATTTCAGCAACTTTATTCACAAATTATTATGTGAATTTATTAATGTGGATCCACAATTTATTATGGCCTTAATCCATAACATTCTCATTTTGTACAGATAATCTTCACTATTTTGAAGTCCTTTTACAAATGGACCTCTGTTCTGATTAGGAGCTCTTTTTAAAGGAGCTTAGCTTCAGGGAAGTGATCCTGAAGAAAAAGATCACCATATGATGGAGCCAGTGGAAAAGAGGAAAAAAAGTCTCTGCATTTCTAAGTTTGAATACAAATGCCTGACACTGAACAGAAATTGGCTTGTAAGTGGAAAAACAGAAAACCACAGAAAAACAGGACTTTGAAGAACTAAAAAAACCAAAGATTTAATCTATTTTTATTAAAAATATCCCATTATCAATGAAACAAATATACACAATGTGAACAAAACCCACAAATCTACTTCCAAGAACTATGCTAGAGCTGTAGATATCTAAGCTCTAACATACTTTTCAGATACTTTAAAAGAGCAGCTAAGCTTCAAAATTAATTGTTTGATCTCAGAAGCAGAGGCATGATCTCTGACAATGTGCCCAGCAGTGAGCACTGCCTGAGCATGGAGTCTGGAGCTGTGCGTGGTTACGCAACTCTTGCTTTGAGTGTTTGCCCTGAACCATATAAACTAACCACAGTGCTTGTCAATCTACATGTGTGTTCCCTGCTGTTCCCAGAATCCCAGCATGTGTTCCCAACATGTGTTCCCAGAATATCCCAGCTGTATACTATCAGTTCTGCTCTGAATCCTTTGTAATACATCAGATAAAGCCTGTTTTCCCACCATGGAGGCGCGGTAGATTGATGCTTTTGGTGAAAAAAGATGGGGATTGCTGCAGGTTGGAATGAGAATTCTTAGTTCTGGTGCCTGACTCAAAGCTACCATGGCTAAACCTTTAAAAGTGCAGGAAATTTAAGTGTCTTGTACTAAACATCATCTCAGACAAGTGCATTTCAATTTCCTGTGCAAAGGTGTTATTGATGCCTATTTTCGGAGGAGTAATTGAAGCAGGTAGAATTGAATTAGTAACACTGGTTCAGGTCAAAGAATTATGAAGAGCCAAGGTGTAAGAAAACATTTCAATTCCAATATTTGAGAATAATTTCAGGTCAAAATTAGTTGATTTCCATAAAAAGAGATCAAATTTTGCTTGTTTGGTTTAGTACTAGAGTACCTTTACTGCTCTAGAATTTGATATTGCTGATGAAGAAAGATGGGAAAACAGAAGAGTAATCTTGGTATAGAGGGGATCTTCCATATTTTCAAGAACTGTTTACAGGTTTACACTGAGTGGAATGAAAATCTCACCATAACTATGTACTGTCTAAATGTTTGTTAGATACTGAGATAGAATTCTGTTAGTAGGGAAACTAGAAGAATGGATATAACAAGTGATTAGCTTTGAATACTGTAAGAGACCACTGTGTGAGTGTATATAGCAAAAAAATGCTGAACAAAGCTCTACTGCTTTGAACTTAAAATCCAAACCATAAAACCCTATCTTTATATATTTATGTATATGCATTGAAACCAAGATACTTTTTCTTCCAAGAAACAAAACCAGTTGGTCTATATTTCCTGAAGTCTGTAATCAGCCATTCTTTCCAGTATGAGAAATGGGAATAGCGTATATGGAAAATAAACGTTTCCAATTAGAGCATTTGGATATTTGTTGAAGGGTTAAAAATGTTTTTTCATTAGATAAACCTGTCTCAAGGTTCCTTTGTAAAAGGTTTCTCAGGTCCAAGTTGATCAGGGTCTGAACGAGCGTGTAGCAAAGGTGGCTGCGGTATTTCTGTGTCATGGAGGAGACTGGGATTCATTCTCTGTTCACAGGAGGAAGGAGCATTGAATGTGCTGATCTGCAGCCTCCCTGGGGATTGCCCAGGGAGGGTTTGCCCAGGGGGATTGCTCTTGGGGATTTACATCTTCTTGCCCCCCACCCTGCTTTGCTGTGGTGGAACATCTCTTTTTTCAGCAAGAAGCACTGTGAAGACCTGGCATGGAGATAAAAAAATATGTCAAGAAAAAAAGTGAAATTTAAGGGGAGAAAAGTCTTCTAACACACCTCTGCATAGAATATCTTCCAGTACTCAATTTTGTCATAACTGAACCAGGTAAGAAAGTAAACAATGGGCAAGGCCTTCCTTGTATAGAATTGTGTATCTGCTCTTCCATGCAAAACAAAACAGGAAACATGGAGCTGCTTCCCAGTGGTAGCTGCCGCCTTTTTACAGTTGTCCCAGCATGTGTTCATGATATTACACAGCTAGGAAGATATCTGGAATTTCTGGGATTTATTTCTAATCAAAGCTGGGCACAGAGCTTAGTGAGCAAAGATGAGAAAAATGACATTGTCTGGTGAACAATAGAGCACTTGGAGGAGCATCCACCTGGAAAGCTTGTGCTGAGAGAGCACCTTGCCTGGGCTGCTCCCCCTGCTTGGCACGTGGAGCTGTGAGGCTGGATCCCCTCACTACACTGCTCCATGGAAGAAAGAGCTGCTCCTGGTGTCCCCAGGCTACCTTTGCCCTGCAGAGCATGGGAACACCCAGCTGTGTTCTCCCCAGGTCCCTCTGTCCACACACCCCTGCAGGAAGGAGTTGCTGTGGCTCCTCCAGGGCTGCTCAGGTTGGCTGTGACTGTAGAATGTTTGGTCTTCCCATCCTTTATCCTATGCCCATGCTTACATTTTTGAATGAAGAAGCTCAATTTTGTACTCCTTCTGCCTTTACTCAGTTGCTGCTCTGACTCTCATCTCTCAACTCTCAAAGGTTGGATTAAGGGTGATCCCCTTGTGGCAGGGTTTCAGTTCCAAGGGTCAGTCGTTCCACAGTTTTTATCCAACTGGCTCCTTTCCAGAAAGATGACCTTTCCCATTTTAGCAGCATTTGTTTCCTTACCTGTTGTTGCTTTGCAATGTGGATGCTTCATTTTAACTGCAGTTGTGTACCAGGACTCACAGTGAGTGTCCACCTGTTAGGGAACACCAGCAAATCCACAATTTTGAGGTTATGTCAGACAAACACTGTATAGATATTTCAGTGCTATCTAGTTTAGTTTGTCCTGCTAAACAAGGATCTCTTTTGAATCTCCCAGCTAATCAGAATTTCCCACTTGCTTTCAGTATTCTTTCTACTTGTTCCTGTCTACTGTTTTCCTTGGTGTTCTCTGCCTTTAACTTCCAGCCCTGGATCTATCCTGGCCTCATATTGTGCCCTAGAGATCAGACCCGTAGTGGATATTTATTTCTTTCCAC
Source organism: Hypocryptadius cinnamomeus (assembly GCA_013400635.1). Lineage (NCBI taxonomy): Eukaryota > Metazoa > Chordata > Aves > Passeriformes > Zosteropidae > Hypocryptadius > Hypocryptadius cinnamomeus. The sequence goes on from VYZP01025006.1 coordinate 6,152, forward strand.
CAAGGCACAACAAATCCAGGTTTTATGACTTAAAGTGGATTCTAATTTCTAAGAGTTTCTGGAGTAAACAACACCTGCTGTATTTTATGATGCAGGGGATGGGAGTACTTTTCTGTCTTGCCTATCATAGTATTTCAAAGAACAAAACCTGTTTGGTGTGGAAAAAGTGAGTGTTACTCTGTACTCCACCAGTTCAACACAAAAGCAGTTTATGAATGCTATTTACAGACTATTACAGCCTTCCTGTGTTTTAGGCTCTTGCCCTGCTCTGCTTAAGGCTGCAACAGTTAAAAACTCAATGACCACTGTACTTTTAACCTTTGTAAGAATTTGAATGTTTGCCTGTAAAAGTCTATCTCTGTTTGGCTGTTTACTTGCCTGAAAGGTGTAGATTAATCCTTAAACATTTTCCTATTGTTCCTATTCAAAATGTTGTGATAAATATGCTTTTTATTCGCTGCTTGCCTTCATAGGTTACACACACTTTGTATGATTTCAAGAGACACATGAGAAACAATAATTTGGAAATTCATTACAATGCCAGGGTTTATTCGCTCTCATTAAGCATTAATTGGTAGTTGATGGCTATTGCTATTTTTAACACCATTAGTTCATAGCAATGTAATTAGTGATGCTAAGTACAGGATCCACATTAATAGCATTACTAATTGTAAATCTGGAGATAGAAACACAAGATGACTGGTTAATTTCTAGGCAATATCTCATTATAATTGGTTATAGGACATTTGTGCTGAAGTAGAAAGGTAAATAATTTAAAATCTTTTCTTATAGTTTGCGCTGTACTTTGCAATACTAATACAGTCTATGTTGCCCACATTTTAGTCTAGTAAAATACAATGCCATTAGCACCTCAGAGCTTCTGCAGTTATTAATTTCTATGCTTCTCAACTCTTTTATGTATACTAGCAACTGTGAATTTAAAAAGGAGCAGAAGCAATAAACCAACAACACTATGGACATTTTCCTGAAGAAGCTTTGTTTTAACAAGGCACTGTTGTATAAGGAGAAAAGAGAGGAGCTTATAAATAGTTCTTAAACTATATAATGTTTAGAGGGAAAATGCTTACCAATTTTTGGTTTTTGTAAATGAGATTTATATTAGCCAACAAAAAATTAGGTCTTCTCCCGGGTGTTAATAGTGGAGTGATTGAAATATTTAAATTCTACTGATCTAGGCTTTAAGCAATTTTTGCTCTGGCAACTATGTGATAGATCTTTAGATGTAAAAGTTCTCATGTGCAGATATCCAAACTGCTTCTCTGCTTCTCAGTGTCTCTGTACAGGTTCTCATGGAGCCCATATCCACCTTGTAACTGGGTACCTCCTAAATATTAAAAAATAAGTAACAAATCAGCATGATCTTTTCAGCTCCCAGCAAGTAGGAGTACATGTCTTGATTAGATCCTGAGTTATATAAATAGTATAAGAATTGATATTAGAGAGGGAATGGATGTGTGTGAAAGTGAGGCTGAAAAAATTAATGATGCATCTTTACAGCCTTACTGAGACCTCACTGATTTCCATGGAAACCTTTTCATTGACTTCAGTGGGTCTCTTTGGTGTGATGCTGGAAAGGGTGGCTGGCAGAGGGTGAGGTGCAGGCTCTGGTCTCGGCTCCATTGTGCTCCCAGCACTGCCTGCTGCTCGGGGAGGCTTTGCTTTCAGCACGCCCTAACCGCTTCCTGATTGAGGCAGCCTTTAATTTGGAGCCATTTTCTGTGGTGAGGAAATGCTGATAGAGGCTTCCTAAACCAGGGCATCAAAGGTGGTGCTATTACTGTAAGTACAGACATGCTATTAGTAAACCAAGAAATTAAAAATACAGGGAAAAGGTTAAGCTGTCCAGCTCTATCCAAGCAGTTTTTCCCAGAGGTATCTTTGCCCCTTCTCACAGCATAGTGAAAACCAAGGAGAAAGATATAAAATCAACCTCTGGAGCATATTTTTTCTAAGATTTTTTCCCCCAGCTGAAAATAATTTGGTTTTCTGTGAATGACAGAAATATTCTGCATTTCTGGATTAGTTTCATACCTTTTCCCCACCATCTTGTCTCACCTGATTTGGCAGCTTGTAAAATAAAGCTCTGAGAAAAGGAGAGAAGCCATTTCATGGTGATTTAGCAGCAAAATTTCTGTCTCTGGACATTAGAAGAATTGTTTGCTTTCTCTGAGCAGCATCATTTTTGGAGAGAAAATTTTAAAAATAGGAATTGTAAAATAAAGTTCTTTTGTAAGCAGAGATGATAGAAAATACTTCATTAGAGTTCCTACTGCAGATGTGAACAGTATTGGAGCTCTGGAAATCACAGTTGTTCTTGCTGTCACTTTTCTTACTTTATCTGTTTGTTTGGTGCAATCTGTTTAACAGGTGACTCTTACTGATGTCACATGTCAGGAATTATGGGAATAAATAACACTTCCCCTGTTGTTTTTTTCTGGATTCCTTGTGTGATAGCCAACTTAGGGCAAGTTCTTTTCCCTCATTGAAAGTGTTCCACACTTGTATTCTGAGAGCCACTTATTTTCCTCTATCCATGTACTTAAATGATAATTTATCATTTTTATTATAATAAATTTATAAATCCTCTCAGACTGCAAAGCCTACTAGAAGGAGAGCTGGTTTCCCTTTCTGATTATACAAGGGTTGTTAACCTTGCTTTCGCTATGGTGATGGCAATCCCTGATGACTTTCAGACCTGGAGAGAATTAGCAGAAAATATACTTTTCTTTGTGAAATGAAAGTTTGGATCTGGATTATAGACAGACACAGAAAGGAGCAAACCATCAGTGCCATTGCCATGATCCTTAATTGGTCTGAGCTGATTTTCTCTGGCAGCCAGGGACTGAGGAACTGGGAAAGCCCCACAATCTCATCCCATCGTGGATGCTGAGGGGTTTTATGTCCTGTAATGTCCATATGTCCATATGTTTTTATGTGTGGGATTGCAGCAGATTTCTCTTGGAATTATTTGGGTTCTAACATCTCTAGACAACAACATATGTAACTGATAGACATAGAAAATTGTGTGATACATTTTTTGCATGTGTTTAGGATATCTGTTTCTGTATCCTAGTGCTTATTTGGTTTTTTGTAATCTTTTTTTACGTCTGTATTGCAGGCAGTGAGACAAAAATTGAAACAGTCATCTAAATGTTTCTTTGCTGATCTCACTTTCAGTTATTGACTGATTGTGAACCTTTGCTTTATAGCCTGCAACATAAATGTCTATTCTTTGTCTAATATATAGACCTGTTTGGTTTTTTTGCCATGAAGGAAGGATCAGAATGGAAATAAATATTTTTTCCATTATTTAAAAAACCAGTTTGACAGACATACTGGTGAAGTTCCTTTTTCTTCTGCCTTTTCCTTTTCTGTTTTCTTCCATGTTTGGTTTTGCTGGTTTTCTTAAAAGAGAAGAGCAGTCAACTGAAAGTGAGGCGTTTTATTGGGTTCTAATAAATGACTATTTGGAAAAGCAAAACTGTACCTTATCAGTTTAATGTGTTTCTGAAAGGAGGAGTTCAGGTTGAATTCCTCCTCCTATCCTGCCACATCTCATGGGGAGGTTTGTGCATTGCTTGGGTGTGTACATGAGAGAGGGTTGTGGTGCAGCAGGGAGGCAGGAGAACTTCTGCAGAAATCAGGTGACAGTGGAGTGGTCTTCTCACAGGTGCTGAGCCAAGGAAGTTCACCAGGCCTTGCTGAGCTTCTAAGTTTAGTAAATACTGATGTGGCCGACTATAAACCTTAATGACACACCTGTGGGTGGCTGGAAAACACACAGGCATGCATTTAAACTGACCGTTTTCTCTGTAGGTATGTTTGGCACACTTTTAATCACAGTTTCTGACTAAAAGACAGTTTCCCTTAAGTTGAATCATAATTTGAATGACTATTCTAGCCTTTGCTTCATAGGGAATAGCTGCAGTCGGCAAAGATTAATTGGTTTGTGAGATTTTTTTGAGGAAAATAAGTTGATGCAGATCCCTCTTGTTTTTTGTTATCATCTTCCAGTTAAGCAGATGCATTCAAACACCTTCCGCGTTTTTGAGGCAGACGAGGAAGCCACCTGATTTGAGGCAGATCGGTGTAGGAAGCGGAGTAATTGCATTTTCTCAGGGAATTCCGCAGGTTTCAGATGAATCCCATTTCTTCCAAAGCCCAAACGCTCCCGCCCGTGCCGCGGCGCGCTGCCCGGCAGGCCCGGCAGGTGGCGCTGCAAGGCCGCAGTTGGGAGCGCAGTGATCCCGGCCCCGATCCCGGCCCCGATCCCGGCCCCGATCCCGGCCCCGATCCCGGCCCTTCGCTCAAGGTCCCGCAGGCTGAAACCCCGGAACCGCTGGAGGCAGGCGGGCACAGCGCTGCTCCCCGGGCTATGCCATCACGGATTGCTCTCCTGCTCAGCCCCTGAGCTCTCTAGGCTCCGCAGCCCCGTTCCTTCCCGGCAGTGGGGGCGGCTGTGCCGGGGCTGGAGCGGCTCCGGGGGCTCTGGCTGTGCCACGGCCGCTGTCCGAGCAGAGCCAGCGGCAGCGCCCTGCGCTGGCCCTCCCAGCACTGCTCCCCGATCGAGTGCTCGCTGCGGTCCTGGAGGATATTCCAAGGAAAACTAGGGTGAGATGCATCCCTAGGTATGCAGTCTTTAAACACTTGACGTTGTATACATTTCCTCTGTGAGGAAGATAGCTACTTCAAACCTGGCTCTTCCAGGTAACCCAGATATTGGTTTAAATCACTCTGGAAACACCTTAGTCCTCTCCAGAAGGAGCTGGAGCAACCTGGAGTGGACAAGTGAGCAGCTCTAATTGATAACATCACACAGCTGAAGCCAAGCTTGGGGACCAGGCTGTAAGGTGTGTGGAAAGAGACTCCTCTGGCAGCTGCAGTTTCCTGCAGAACCCTGATCCATGGCCAGAATTCCTAAATACTGCTAGGATGCAAACAGCAGCTAACAGACTTGGGGATACATTTCTCAGCACACTGATATGAGTTTCTGCGTTTTAATGTTTCTACATTACAAACCTATCTACAGAGTTTTTGGTTTCTCATTGGACTTGTAGCCTGATCCAAGTAGTTTACCATGGGATTTTGAGTTATTCAAACTTTTAGTACAGATTCCTAAATGAAGTGCATTACCTGATACTTATCAAGTCTCTTGGATATCCTGATGATGAATAACAAAGTTGTAAAGTGATCTTTTTAAAAATTATTATTGTTATTAATGCCCTTACAGAGTATTATCTTAATGAACAATTATCATTATTTTGTGATGCTTGTGCATTTTATGCTTTTGCTTTATGTGCCAAAAGCTAAAATAAATATTCAATTAGGAATGACAACACTTCAGCAATGTTTTCTATTTCTGACCTTTATACCTTTTCTGCTGCAGTAACTTTTGAACCTTATAACAAAGATACCAACTTGATTCATACTCATGTAGAAGTTACTGTGAAATATTGTAGAAACCTGAATTGAAGGCTAATTCTTTAAGGAAATCTGGCTTGGTTTTAAAAAAAAACTAAAAGCCTCCCTAACCCACAGCTGGTATTTTTTGGGGGTAGGTTTTGATGGTGGGTTTTTTTCTCTGTGTTTTTTCCGGGATGCAGTATGAGACCTTCTAAACAATACTGTCTTAGAAGCTTCACTATAGACAATATTGTAACAGGAGTAAAAGCAAATTTGTATTTAAAGATGCATGTACAGTAGTTATTGCCATCTAGTGTTCCCATATCTTTATGGCACCAAACACAGTCACACATTATGGGAACTGTCCTGCAGCTTCCATCCACTCTTCATTTTGCTCAAGCAATGCTGATAGGATGCTTATATTTATTTGAAATAGAAAAATTCATTTAAACTNGGGGGGTGGGTTTTTTTCTCTGTGTTTTTTCTGGGATGCAATATGAGACCTTCTAAACAATACTGTCTTAGAANTGGGGGTAGGTTTTGATGGTGGGTTTTTTTCTCTGTGTTTTTTCCGGGATGCAGTATGAGACCTTCTAAACAATACTGTCTTAGAAGCTTCACTATAGACAATATTGTAACAGGAGTAAAAGCAAATTTGTATTTAAAGATGCATGTACAGTAGTTATTGCCATCTAGTGTTCCCATATCTTTATGGCACCAAACACAGTCACACATTATGGGAACTGTCCTGCAGCTTCCATCCACTCTTCATTTTGCTCAAGCAATGCTGATAGGATGCTTATATTTATTTGAAATAGAAAATTTCATTTAAACTGAACATTACTGCATTTTTTTCAGTGCGAGAGACTCATGATGAAACAGTGATTTCAGACAAAAAGATATAAGCCGTTCATATGAGCATATCCTTATTCAAGATAATGTGGGCAAGGATGACAGATGAACAAGTTATATGCTTGAGAACTTTATCTGAAAATATATTATGGAAAATATATGTAAGAAGTACTGATTCTTATCAAAGTAAATATTCCATAAGTGAATTAGTGAATTCTCTTAAGAGTTCCCAGGAGGGCTCTGCCATTAAATCAACTTTGAGAAGTCCAGTGGGACTAAATGGTGAATTTTTTGGTGTATAGGAAAGAACTGTAAATTAGTTAATGAAGGACTTTTCAGTCCCCAGTTTCAGGAAGTATGCCTATGCATAAGCATATGTGTTTTAATTATGGTGTTATTGTAAGATGCTATTTATATCTCAGTAGCACTTAGCAGTCCCAGTGAAGATTTGAGCTCTGGAGCGTGGGGTGTGAGGTGGGAGTCAGGAGGCCGAGGGTGTTGCTCATGAATCTCAGTTCTTGTCTGAGCTGTCACCAGTTGCTTCTAGAGCAGGACGGGGAAGAACGTGAACACAGTTTCCTGTTACTGATGTAGATTGGGGTAGAAAGCAATGCAGTGGGGTTTTTCTATGACAAAAGAAGCTTGTGTTCAGGAAGCCAAACTAATCTCCTGGATCCAAGTCTCAAACCAAATGCAAAAGTCATTGCAGACCCTTCTTGTGTCAGACCCAAACTATCATGCAAATCTCAGTACTGCCTGAAAGATGTTTTAGTGAGTTACATGTTCACTGACAAATTGAATTTGGGGAGTCCTGTGTATAGTATTATGTCTTAAATTATTCACAGTTCTTGAAGTCTTTATCTTTAAAGCCTGCCCTCTGGTATAGTCTCCGTATGGCTCAATTCACAGCTCTACCTGAACAGCTGTTAATGAGACCTGTGGTAGTACTAGATGTATATATAGCAACATTTATGCTAAAAATGGCCATAGGGGAGGCAACTTCTGTGGCTACATTAAAGATCTTATGTGCCTCCTCTTTTCCTTATAAATTTGTTTATTGTTTCTGTCTAGGTTTTTATTGTATTTTATTATAGAACTAAATTTTTCAGAAGAGCTTGGTCAGTATGTAGATAATAAAACAAGAACTTTTTTGTTGGAACTCCTGAGGTTTTTTTTAATTAATATTGTTTTCTACCACATGAAGTCTTTCTCTGATGGCCTTTTCTTATATTTTTGCACCTTCTCTTTTCCTTCATTTTCCTCATCTTTAATTTTAATTTTGTTCCTCTGCAAGAATCAGTCTGTCCTTGTAGACTGGTAGCTGTCCTAGTAGGAGTACCCCTGACAGTTAGCTCTGCTTTTGTGAAATTTTTGGTCATAGTTTGTTGATTTTTGCACTGCCAGTTCCTATAGATAACAAAGGCTTATAGCACAGTTTGAAGGAGCAGCTCTTCCTCTCTGAAGCTCAGTGCAGTCAGTGTCCACCTGCCTGTTTAAATTGTGTCTGTGTGTCTGTCTATGGCTCTCATCGATAAATTTTCCTATCACAGATCCAGTGGAGAGCCAGACAGAAAATGAGACCTGCACAGCATATCTGTGAGTATTCTTTGCCTTGTGAAGGAGGCTTGGGGGGCAGCTGGGGCCTGCAGCCTGCAAATGGGCTGTGCTTGTACAGTGTGGATGCCAGCAGCTGCAGGCACAGTTTTCCTGGAGCACTCAATGGACATGGGAAGGTGGCAGATGCTTCAGCCCCAGCTTCCCTGACCTGACCAGCTTAGGTTCAATGTTGTTATCACCCGTCCTTCCTTCTGAGCTCTTCACCACCATGGCCATAGGTTGTTCTCAGCTTTGCTCATTCTATCCCACAGGTCTTGTGCCAGCCCTCTCCAACAAGAACTGGTCTGTAGTGATGTCAGTGTGAGAAAATGTCATGTATTCATAGTTTCTGACAGCATTGTGACCTGCCAAAGGAGGCTACTTATGTGACCCTAACAATAGGGCCTGGACTGAAAGCCATCCTAGGAAAATCTAAAATCCTTGTGCTGTGCTGTGGTCAAGTTTTAACTTTTCTGAGGCTGATAATCACTAAGAGGTGTTCACCCAGGGCAGGATTACATGCATTGTTCAGGATGGAGAAAGGCTCTTGTCTTATTTTGAAGAACCACAGCTACTTCTTTGGGTTCTTCTTTCTGCAAGCCTGATTGTAGGCATGTAGTAAAAATAGGTTCCCTTTTTGCCACACCTAATGAAATAAGCACATTTCTTGTGCTTTGTGGTATAGGTTGGTGAAATTATAGTTTTAAAAATGACAAGCTCTTGACACATCTCCATTAATGGAAGGCTTGACTCTATACTCTTCCTGCATAAAGAAACCCCATTTGCTCCCTTACAAATAATGAATATGGATTTCCAATACCACTTTTGAGGTAGGCCATAAGCTAAACTGAGACAGAAACAAAGTGCCTTGTTCCATCTCTTCCAAATTCCTACTCAAGCACATCCTGCTCAGGTATCTACTCAAGTGCTTTAGCATCCCCTGTGCAACTCTCCCTGATATCCTAATTTCTGAATTCCATTGCTGTGATAATATGTTGAAACATTTCTAAGAGTATGGTAGGTACTGGGCTATCTCAACATTCTCAGCCTTTTGCAGAGGCAAACTTGCAAAAGTTGCAAGTGATTTGGGCTGAACAGATCCTTTAGAGGAGATGAGGAACATGCATGCTAATGGTAAGTCGCCAATAACAAGTGCAGCTACAAAAAAATTAACTCATCCTGCTCTTTGTCAACTTATAGCAATTTCTATTGCTGCAAACTTCAGCTTTGTTCATACTGCAACCAATGGGGAAAAAACCCCAAACACCAAAACCAAAAGCAAAACCACAGTGAAAAATACACCAGTATTGTGAAGGGCTGTATTTTTGTCAACAATAAGAAGCATTAGTTTTTGTTTGAAGATTTTTTTCCCTCTCAAGAGTTTATTTCTGCAGTGCTCTGCAGTTTCTCAGGCTGTTGATTTCAGAAGGGCACTTATGGTGCCCCCAAAGTTAATAGAGAAGTTAACAGAATAAATTAATTGGAGGCAAATCTATAATTGTCTACTAAGCATCATATACCTATTTCTATGGCATGAAACACGCTGGCTTGAGTGACCTTCTTATTTTTTTGTAAGATCAGGTGTGCAGGCATACAAATATTTCTTTAAGAAATAGGCTTTTTAAAAATAATAAAAATATATAACTCTAGATATTTAGCCCATCATTCCTAGATAGTTACAACTTCTCAAGTGAAAAATAAACTGCCCATTTTGTGTACACTTGCCTGCACACATTTTGTTAAGATGGGAATAAATTCCTTCATGTATTCACCAGTGTCTTCTGTTTTCCTGCAGCAAGTACTTTCTTTGATTGATGTACTTGGAAGCAATCCTTATCCTCATTCATTTTAATTGAGAGTAATGAATTTAGAGGTTTTATATGAACAGATTGGCTTCATTCCATTTCTAACTTTCCTCACCTTTGCTAGGAACACAGCCTGCTCAGGGCTGCATTGGAAGAGGTTCAGAACTTAGTGCAGCTTTCCTGGAGAGGACAGTATCCCATGAGGAGCAGCCATCTGTTTATAGACAGGCTGATATTTCCTAACAGCTATGACTTTTGTAGGCAGGTTCTTCCTCCCCACCACTACCACTGAGGAATTGCTAATCAGGAAATAAGCTTCTTCCCTTCTCTGATTTGCACAAGGTAAAGCACAGTGACCACAACAGTGGTTCGAGTTACTTTGCATTCAGTGTGCTAATGGCATTTGGGGAAAACTTTAGAATAGAAGAAAGGCATGTCTTTCTGGTGGTTATGTCCTTTAAAGTGGATGCTCTTGGCATGAAAGAGAACTGCTAGACTGTGGTCACTTACAAATGTCGAAACATTGAAATTGTCTAAGGTTAGAAATGCTTCAATTTCACATTTCCTTATGTTCACTTATATTTCTTATTTGCAGGACCCTTAGAAATAAGGGACGCAATTTTCTTGCTCCTTTTCAATTTTGAAGGTCACTCTAAAGTGAACACCAAACCCCCAGGTGTTTATCTTTCTTATTTACATGGAAACTTTTCACTTTGGTGGACACCTGCTATGGGAGAAATCCCATTGCCATTTTATATTCGCAAGCCATGTGGCTGTTTGCACACTGATGATGTAATGGCTTTGTACCCATGGAGAATGTGAGGCAGCATAGGGATAAACTGGCAAGCACTGGCAGTACTGTGCTTGCAAGGAGCTGCCAAGCTGTCCCTGACTTAGTGATCATCAACAAGAGAATCACTCCTTTCTGGCACACTGTACCAAGTGTGAAGTAATCAGTAAAGTTATTTGCATCAGTCAGAGCAATTGGTGTGGCTGTGCCGATTTATCCCAAATGAAGGTCACTTTGTTTCTGAAACATGCAAAAATAAGGTGCTGAGTAGTAGTCCCCTCTGCTTTAAAAATTGTTTTTATCTTAACTCATTGTCTGAAAAGGGTGATATGGGGATAGTGTTGGTTGCAGTGACTGTCTGTTGTGGTGCCATGGACTTGCAGAAGACGTACTCTGGTATGGAGGGTGCCTTCAGGGCAAATGCCTCTGCTTGTTCCTGTTTCAGCAAGGGTCTTGGTTGGTTTTGGAAGGCTTTTGTGTTTGTCCTTAAGAGAAATGTACTGACTGTGCCCAATCACAGGTATTTGGGAATGGTTTCCTGCGTGCCCCTATGCTGCACCTCTAGCAGAGATCTGGGCTACGTGCCAGTCATCCCTCCAGCGTGGTGAGACAAACTGGGATCCAGACTTCCCTCCTGGAGCTGGATTAGCTCTGCCATGCTATCAGTACTAATGAATTGTTTTGTCAGTAAAGGTATCAGGAATGACTCAGAGAATATAGAAGAAGCAGCTCTTTTGAGTAGAAAGATATTTTTGCAGTGTTGCTTTTCTGTTCATACAGTGTATAAATGCTGGGTGAAGTCCAACAACTGTGATATGGCTGAATTTTTTATTCAGTCCCAGAAACAGCTTTGTCAAACCATTTATAATTTTCCTTTAAAAATCTGGACAGTTATTTGAGTCTTCATCAATACTCCTACTATTATTACCATTATTAATTCACATGTGGTTTCCTCATACACAGGACCACTCACACAGAAATGTTGTTGGCATAACTTCTTTAAATTCCTAGATTGCATAAAAGGCAGAAGAGAGTTTGCTTCCATCCTGCAGTATTTTCTGCACACTGCTGGTTTTCCTACTTAAATTCACAGTTAACTGTAGGGATGATTGTCTCCTTTGCCTCTGTGGGGGAAGGGAGATGTTTTGTCACTGAGGCACAATACCTCCCACACTTACTCTTGGGTTCCTGCCGCTTAAGCACACACCCCATGTTCCTGGCTCTGCCTTAAGGTGCAATCCATCTCCAAATTAGTAGGGAAAAAACCCCCTGAAGTCGAGCGAAGTACAATCAAGCCTCTTGGAAATTAGTTAAACACTTAGAAGGGTGTATTTAAAAGCAAACTTTCTGCAATCAACAAAGTACAGCTTTCATCATGTGTTCCTGGTCAGAGGCTTCCTTTCCTCTTGATGGCCATTTAGCTTTTTTCTGGGCAAGCTATTTCACATGAATTTCCCTCCTGTTATTCTGTGCTTCAGCTGTGCTTTGATTTTGTTTACCCTGTCAAAGCTTACTGGCTTTTGTACATAGCTGCCATTCAGCTATTTCAGGTTTTGCAAATGCATATATGCAATGTTACATGCAATGTACAAATACATTCTTCAAAGAAGATGTCAAAACAAGTTTCAGCTCGTTTTCAGCAGTATCTAATTATAGATACATAATTAATGAGTCTGACATTTATCTTTCTTAACACAAAAGACCATACTTACAAATAAAAGCCTTTCCTACAGTACATGTAATAGCTCAAGCATTAGTTGAAGAGAAATGAGAATTTAGAGCACAGTATATTCTGAGGAAATAGAAGTATTTCTTAGAAATAAAATATAGGTTGTTACTGTGCTTGCTTACAACTGCTACACCTTGATACTATAGAAGGAATTTCTGATATCCAGTTACTAAAAATAAATGGTAAGTCTCCTGTAGAAAGGATAAAAATTTCATTAATGTAAAGGTATCTTTCTCAGAAAGCATCTAGGTACTGTGTCTGCAGCTGTTTTAGATGAAAGAGGTGGTATTTTCTTTCTTGTTTATTCAGTGCATTTGACCTCAGGTATAGACAGTGTCCATCTTTTTGTTGGTATTGAAGAGCGTTCATTTATACATTCCTTTATAACATTTCACATACTCAAAGCAATATATTAATCTACTTATTAATAAGGCTAATGCTACGGGGCAAACTCCTTTAAATATCTTTATTGGCCATTTGCATGAAAGAATGGCCATATTTTGTGCCGTTATGTTTCACCTATTTCAAGAAGTGAGTACTATTTCCCATGTTTCTTAGAGTGTAAAGCAGTTTCATTTGGGACAGTAGGATTCTCCAGAGTCTTTCAAATGTATTTCTGGATATGATTTTGACTTTATTCCATGGGAAATTAATCACAGTCAGCCTTTTGTCTTTTAGCAGTACCTGGTCCCTGATGAGACAAATATATTTTGTGATTTACAAAAAGGATGAATCAGTATGTCTGTGGAGCCTTATGTTTTCTATATATGCTTCTTTTCTTAAATAAAAGCTGGTATACATAAAGTGCCAGTAATACAACATCTGTATTTTTTTTTATTCTGTGAAGAAGAAAGGGAATAATGAACTGAGTAATATTTCAGTGGCTTAAACTTTGAAACTGATACTTAGGTGAAGTGAATGGGAGCTGGGGAGAGAAGTGAGTTCATATTTTTCTCTGCTATTGTCTAGGCAAGGACACTTTGCCTAATTGAAATGGTCTTATCTTATGAGGCAATGGATTTATCTCAATGCTTTTGCTTACAGAAATCTAATTGTTTGTCATTATTCCTTAGTACTACTTGAGTGAGCCATAGGAGAAGTCACTAGTGAACATTATTTGTCCTTTTGCAGTGACAGTGTGAAAGTTCAAGGTTCTCTATTCCATACTTGATAAATTTAAATTAGTTTTTAAAATTGCTCTTCACATCCAAACATAGTAATAAATAAGTGTATTATCTTTTTGCATGTTGGAATGGTAATATATGTTTTGGTTAGATTTAGAAACTTTGGTTATATAAATTTGTAACTCATTTGCAAGTTATCTGTAGTTTGTAGTAATGGGTATTTAAATCCAGCTGTTTATGAAATAATATTCTAGAGGATTTTCTTCTGTGAAAGTGGAAGGAAGAATGACTCAGCATCCAGAAGAAAATACCTGTTCTGCACATGCACAGCATGTATGATGACAGTGTTTACATGAGATACCACCTGCTGAAGTGATACAGAAACTTATTCAGCCAGCATTTTGTCCTCACTGTGTGTGTTTGCATGTTCCAGGTATTTGGGCCTGAAGCTGTTAAACAACATGCAAATTGGATAGATATATTGCAATGGCAGCAAAAGTCCTGAGCATGCCTGAGGGCTCATTTGGGAACCTTTTGGGAGCATGTCCTTGCCCTGAAGAGCTGGCCATCTGAGCAGTTATAATAGGCAACAGGAAGAAAAAAAAGAAAAATGTAAAATTGAAACAACTTTCTTGATTCTAAGCATGGATTGGCACAGTAAGTCACCTTCCCTGGACTGTTGTTTCAGAAGGGTCTAGACTCTCTCTCTTCACCTTGGCTTCCCATCTGTAGCTCAGGTTTTATTGTCCTGTTTCTTCAGCTGCTCCTGCAAACTAAGCCCAAAAAATGTTGTGGCACAAAGGAATGTACATATGGCAGTCTGGAAGGGGCTCTGGAAAAGAAAACCAAACAGAATTCATCAGTTTGGACTTCAATCTCTCTGGCTGACTGTGAGTCAGCAGGAAAATAACAGGCACAAATTCTGTTCCCCTCATCATCACCTCTGCCTGTTGCTCCAGGTTTGGTTTCAAGGTTTTTGGTGTTTCCCTTTCTTTTTGGTCTCATCCCTTCATACAGCAATATACCTGGTTTTCATTTTAAAAGTTGCTGTAAAGAAACATATCTATCCATTTACTTTTAGCTGTAGGAATTATGGTTTGGTTTGCTTTGGTTTGTTTGCAAGTGCAGATTTCCAGCTTTTTCTACAAGAAGGCATTTAAGGTTTAACTTAGTCCTTATCTATTGTTCCTTTCAACTGTAGTTGGCTTCCTCTTTCTTTTCGATTCTGGATGAAGGCTTAGTTAAATGCCTATTTAAGAACTGATGAGCAATTTAAAGGATTTAGGGGAACATTCTGTGCTATTATATGCAAGTACATGCCATGCATGGTTCCCTGTGTTATTAACCTGGCAGTCATTTCGTGCATGACTCCCCATCTTATTAAGGTAGCAGTATGGAATATTTGATTTACTAAACTGCTATGAACTACCTAGTGTGCTAATACAGGAACATAACTTCTAAATTTCTCTGGAATATCTACCTTTGGAACAGATTCAGGAATACAACAATATTATTTTGACAGCTGTGCTCAGTTTCTAAGGTCTATTTTAGTAAGCTTCACAGAACAGGTGGAGAAGTACCTGTGATTTGAATAAGCCATACAATGAGTGAAAATGAAAGTCATCAGATTAATTAGGGCCCTTCAGAATTCTGCAGGCATTGCAAGCCCAGGTCTGTGATGTAGTTAAGTGTTCAGTGTGCAGAGCTTGTGGGAGTTACCTACAGGTGCATGTAGTTCTCAATCTAAAACTCTACTCCAACATTTTGGAAACTGCATGTATCCAAACTCTCCCTACATCCTGGGCTTTTGTTTCCATAGCAACATTCAATGGCCATGGGATTTACTGGGGACGGTGGGGAATGTATATTTGTTGGTTTGGTTCGATGCCAAATGGAGTAGGAATTATATATGCAGGATGTTGGATTCTTCCTTTAGTGTCCATTTCAGCTGGCATCTAATGTCATCCAGATAATTGCAAGCCACTCTGCCATCATTCAGCCAGCTGCATAAAACAAAACAAAGAGAAATTTAGGATTAAAAGGAAGGAATAGCAATTTAAAGGGTTTTTAAATGTTGTTTTCTCTCTTTCTCAATCAGTAATACTTAAAAGCCTTTAATTTACCCCACCCCTCATGCTCCTTCAGCGA
Organism: Hypocryptadius cinnamomeus; assembly: GCA_013400635.1. Classification (NCBI taxonomy): domain Eukaryota; kingdom Metazoa; phylum Chordata; class Aves; order Passeriformes; family Zosteropidae; genus Hypocryptadius; species Hypocryptadius cinnamomeus. The sequence continues at coordinate 21,620 of VYZP01025006.1, forward strand.
CATACACACACACTCACATTCGTATGACTTTGAGTGTGCCTGGCTTGATGATAATATGTGAGCACTGAGCTGCCCAAGAAAATGCCACAAGCAAGAAATGAGGTCAGATAATGACATCCAAAACCAGAGCAGAGGGAATCATTCAGCATCCTCTGGTAGTTTGATTGCGGCTAAGAGTGTGAATCAGCTCCACTTTTATACCTCCTTTATGTTGAAAGTTCTCTTAGTACTTTGTGTGTGTGCTTTGGATTTGGAGCAGGCATCTGAATCACAAATGCAGCATAATGCCATACATACAGTATGGGTCATCAGAGGCTTATTTACCTAGAAGGATGGTGATTTCAGAGGGCTGTGCAAGCCTCCCTTGAAATGTGCCTGTGCTCTGCGGTACTTTTAGCATTGGCACAAGCTGTGAATATGCATTCAGGGGAAGCTGTGTGGAAAGTGAGCCCGTTACATGTGGAGGAAGGAGGGGATGGAAGCCCTGCTAGGGCTGGCTGGGGAAGCATGTGCACACAGCTGCCTCGTGCAGGGAGAGCTGCACAGTGTGCATGTGTGTCAGGGGATGTGCTGAGGACTTGGCTTAGCAGAACATACACAAAATATAAGCTTGGTACTGGGTCCTATTCAGCACATTCAGTACCCTGCTCAGCAGAGCCTGGGAAACCAGCTCTGGATAGGCTGAGATGAGGAAAACGTGGTAAAACACACTTGGTGTGGCCAAGAAGCCAAGGGCAGATTCAGAAATTCAACTCCCTCCCATTTGAACTTTGGAGAAAAAAAATCTCAAATTTTAGCAGGAAATTGGGTAAGTGTCCTGTGTGAAGCAGGTCTGTCAAAGGACAGTCAGTAGTCCTAAATGTAGTAAATCTGTATGCATTTTAGAATAAGACCATTATATCTTACTAACTTTTTGTAAGATCCATCTGGTTATCTCCTGTCCTTCATTACACTCATCAATTTTTCTTCCTACAATAATTTTGTTTCTGTTTTTATAAATGCCTGCCTTCGTACCCACTCTCCCTTTCTCTTGAGAACAAACTGATTTCTCATTTGCTTTAAAGGATCAATGTAATTTTTTTCCTTTTGTTTGCTATGGTGGCAGGTTATCTCTGCCTACAAGAACCCTCTGCTTACCTTTCTGATCTCTTCTGCTCTCTTTTATTTTCATTTGGATGATTAGATCTCTGATTTGTAAATTCTTTTCACTTCTCTCTTTGTGCAACAGAAAATCCCACATTTTTTCCTGTTGTCAGCTGATCCTAGCCATGAGATGAAATAACCTTTGCAAGAGAAGTGGGCAGCCAGACTATGAGAGATTTTCAGTTAACCATTCGAGGTCAAGCTAAGCCTCTTAATTCACTGGAAGAGAGGTTGTCTAAGTGTTTTGGAATCATTCCATTCATAAGGAAGAAAATGGATGGTCCTGAGTAAAACAGGGTTGCTGCTTAGTCTTTGTCGATCAGCTCTACACTCAGATATTGATTATTCAAGAAAACCCACACTGACTGTATAAACTAGGAAAAAAAATCCAATTTACTTCTATACACAGGTAAGTCAAGTCCTGCCAAGTGTTGGTAATTATCAAGGGAAGTTCAATCACAATAAACATATTCTGTTCATTTATCTGAGCAAATTAAATGATACAAAACTACCATTGCAGATAGGATTCCTGTGTAAAGAATACAGTCAAGCATCTCAGTTGATAGTCTGATTTTTCTTTTCTGTGGGTAACTGAGGTGAAGAATAAAGTGCCCAAAGGTGAATAGTATCCCTGACTAGAGGCACTACTTACACTAGGGAAATAGGGACACAGTGTATGAGAGTGTGGGTGAGCAGAGCAACAGAGAAGCAGTGAGAACATAAGTGTGGAAAGCCTTAATGGCAAGCATTATAAATGCTTCTAGCCTGGATCATACCCCCAACAACTGCAGTTTTACAGAGGTGTTTTGTTATTATTATTTTTTTCCTTGTTTCTACTTGTTACGTACCCACACTTACTGGCTACTTTGTTAACTAAGCAAGACAGAGGAGGTTCAGTCAGAAAACTTTTAATGGTGAGGTTGCTAATTCATCCGAGTAGTCCATGCAAATAGTTCAATTTGACAAATTTCTTTCTGGAAACATGTAAAGTTTCAGCCTGGTTTCCTGCTGGTTCACTCACACAGCTGCTGGGAGCATGCCAGCTACAAAGTGAGATGCACAGGATGTGGAGGTTGTTTGGCTGCTCTGCCAGGTGGGCTACCCTGGGTCTGGGGCTCCCGAATTTCCAGGCTGCTGCCTGAAAGCCAGGGCAGGTAGGCAGCCAAAGGTGTGAGACAGCCCACCAGGCAGCCTGGGATGGAACTGCAGTCCCTCCTCTTTTGGAGAGTATTTCTGAATTGATGAGCAGAATAAATTCATCTCAAGAGCAGCAAAATTCTCTTTGAATGCATTCTCCTTTCCTGCTTTAAAAGTGGATGAAACAAGGGCAGGAAAACTTACTGAAGGACAGAGAAGGAAGCATTACTCCTTTCAATTAATGTATCTTTCTTCTACGTATTACCAAAATTAAAGCTGGAGAAGCATTTTTGAACAAAGCTATGAAGCTCACTCTCTTACAGAATTGTAGACCCAGAAGCCAAAGGCAAGTAAGATGAAGCTAAAGAGTTTTTCAGTCATGAGAAGATTGCATGGCTTCAGTTAATTGTGTCCTTTTCATTCAGGTCAGTTAATCCAGAGGAAGAATTGTGCTGAACATATTTTTAATAGGTTTGAACCCTAATTTTGCCAACTCAAATCAAAGGGACTGGGATGGCAATCCATCCAGTCTGAAACACAGAAATGTCTTCCCGGGAAGCCTCCTGCTGGCTCGTGGATTAGCTGGTATGCAGTGGCCAGCCATCACCATCAGCAAGCAGCTGTCACACCCTTTGGCTGAGCTGGGGCTGCTGCTGGCCATGCAGTGCACTACACAGCTTGCTGTTTTATTCGCTTGCTTGCATTTGCTAGGTTTTGGGGACTGAATTATTCATACAGTGGCAATTGTCAAATGAGCTGGGCCAGAGAAACTCATTTTCTTGCAGGACTCAACCTGATGTGGCAGGGAGCTGTTATGTACCACACCAGAATTAGCAGCTGCTGCTTTTTAGAGAGGCAGTGCTTCACTTATGTACCACTAGAAAGGCGGATGCCAAGAGATGGCCTCGAATGTTTCAGAGGCAGCTGTTTGCCTGGAGAAGGTGCTGACATTGCTTTGCAACCAAAGCTGATAACAAAAACAGAACAATGCCAAATGAATGAGGAGATGGGGAATGTCTTAATTCTGAGTTTTGTAGCAGATTTGACCTGTGCTTTCCCATTTTCCTCTTTTCTGCTTATATGGACCACCATCACTGCACTGCACTAAGGTTATAGGTATGTAGGGATGGATTCCTCTTGTTGAGTCTGGATGTGACTGGGCACAACTGCAGTTTCTTCCTAACAGCAAAACATCTAGAGCCTGCCCTTCACCTCAATTAGTGGTGGCTTTGCAAGTAATCAGAGCTGCTGTGCCTGTGGGAATGCAGGTCGTGTTGCCGAGGAAGCCCTGCCTACTGTGAACAATAAAATATTCATGTGTACCAACATTGTTCACATATGTTCACATTGGAGACATGAAAACATTCAAAATCATAGTCCTTTAACTTCTCCAGAGCTGTTGCAGCATTTCCTCTCCTCTTCCCTCCCTACCACCACAGACTTTCTCAGAAGTTTCTAGAACTCTGCCCAAGTGAAAAGTTTAGTCTCAAACCAGTACTCTGTACTTTCTATAGTCAGATATGAGGACTCAGTCATGCTCCAGTCAAGCTCCTGTTCATCTCAGGAAAACTTGGGCCCTTGATTGTGGAGGCTTTAAAGGCTGGAGAAGAGCTTTAGGGCCTGTAGACTCTTGTTACAAGTCTGATCTGTCCAGTAGGAAGCCCAAGGAGAAACCTAGAGCAGAGCTGGAACTTAGATTTGGGATCAAACATAAGCGGAAGGGCATAATAAAGCTATGCTGCTAGAAACTGAAGGCAGGCATAATTGTTTATACACTGAGAGTAATTCATCACTGGAACTCAAGGAGGTTAAGATATCCTCTATTGCTTGTAATCAGGGTGGAATATCTTCCTGTACCTCAGTCACAAGAAAGGAGTTTGAGATAGAACTCATTGTGTTATATCTTTAATCTGTGCTGTGCTGGAAGTCCTGAATAACATGGTTCCTACTGAACAAGGAATCTGTGAATAACTGCTCTTAATTTTTGCCTTTTTTTCTTCACTAGTGGTTATTTTGAAAGCAAAATGAGAGCGAAATCCTACAGCTGAGTTTGACATCACAGATGAGATTTTAGTCTGTTAAAATGCCTATAATTTCTTTTTTTTTTTTTTAAATTCAGCTAATTGCAGTACTGTTAAAAAATGAGATTTTTCTCCAAGAAAACACTTTCTAGACTTCTGAGCCTGTGTTACACATAATGGAATATGCAGGTACAAGCCAGATAACAAAAGCACCCTCTACAACATTCCCTCTCTCTCATTCATAAAGCACTACTTGCAGGCAAGATAATCTAAAAAAACTGTAATGGTTTAGGTGCTGTTGCATTACATTCCTTATGATCAGAAGAAACTCTAATCAACAATTCTGCTTTTTCTTCTATTGTAATAATAAATGGTAAAAACTAGCAATTCCATTTAAAATAGCTTTAAGTGGCACTACAGATCAGACCAGTGAAGAATTGTTTGCCTTACAGATTATGAACTCATGAAGGATTTCTTGATTATGCCTTTTCTTGGTAATATCATATAATTAACTTAGCAACATTCTGAGTTTTAATAAAGATTTTTATTGCTGTATTATACAAACAAGTTTCCCTTTTCCAGGTCCGCATGTAGGAGAAGTGTTAGCAAAAATAAATATTCTAATCACTTTTGTCAAAACAAATTACTAACAATGTCTTTACTATTCTGCATGTGAGAGCTACTTGTAACATTCATTAATCTAACAGTTTATGATTTTGATTTCCAGATGGAATGATTAGCATTTCTAAGCTTTTTATATTCAAACTGCAAAAATAAGCCTTTTTCAGGGGTCACTGGAGGCAAATAATTTAAGTCTAACACTTTTCCCAGTTAAACATGGTGGTTCCTAAGTAATTAATTTAACACATTTTTTCTGATTCCTTTTTTAAAATGTGATTTTTAAGAAATAATTATCATATGAAATGGTGAAGCCAACTGTTATTATCTCAAATAGCTACAAAGGTCACCTTTACAATTTTAATATTTTCTTTTGTTTTCTTACATCCTATTCTGATCAAGAATACTGCACCTCACCATACTGCAAAACTGGAATAACAGAATCTGTAATTGGGGAAAAAAATAATTTTTCTTGATTTTGTGAGTGAATGGAGCACTAGCATATTGTGACTGATCACAAACTGACATAATGTTGATCAGTTTCAAGTGCAGAGAGCAGTGTGTGAAGCTAAATGTAAATATTTAAATTGTGAGTATTATTTAACAGGTCTAGTGGGTATCTCCTGGCATACTTGATAGAAACTTAGCTTCACTCTTTTTAGTCTAATTCTTATCTATATTTGCCTTCAAGTCATCTGCCAGAGGAAATGGTGACACCTCTGTGAAGTATCTTGCTCTGCAAAACTCTAGTGGCTTCCCTTTCTCCTACAAATAATATCAAATTGTTCCTTTGGTTGAAAGAGCTGGGGTCTTTTAGCCACCTATATGCAAAAACATTTGGCTACTTTTTATAATTTCAGAATTTGTAAATTCCCAGCCTTATTCTGCCTAAATAACTGGATGGTGATGCAGGAGACCACATGACTATTGCCATGTCAGTTGTCTGAGAAAAGAAATTCCTTCTTCACCCCAAACAATTCCCTTGAAGAGGGAGCTGGGCTTGAAATCCCCTTGAGATTCCAGCCAGTGTTTGTTTTGCCTTGAGAGATTTGTTTTTCTGGGATTTGCAGATGTTTGCTGTAGTTTAAACAGAATTTAAGTGCTTCAAACCAAGTGACATATTATTACATCAAATCTGACACAGACACTAAGCTGCTGCATCCTGACTAGTGCTGCAAATGCTGCTGAACAAAACTGATAAAATCCACATACTCTGGTATTTTGGTAGCCTGAACAGCACTTTCTGATCTTGGCTGTGGCTGAGGATTGACAACAAACCAATTTAGGCAAAATGCTGAGTGACGTTGCTGGGGCAGTGGGAATGGAAACCTCTCCCCTTTTGGGAGTCAGCAATAAGTTTAGTAGCAAAGTTGTAGCAAGTCATCAATTTCACAGCTGCAATGCTACAGCAATACACTTTTGAAAGAGGTGTAGAATTTTATTTTCCCTCTACAAAAGAGTTAGCTGTTCAAGGGGGTAAAAAGTTTGAAACTTACACAGCCCTTTGGATGCCCTGTAGTTTCCAAAGGAAGGATGCTGACTTGGTGGCTCAAGACACAGACTGAGAAGGAGAAGAGGCTGCTGCTGCAGGTTTAATGCAAAATTTAAGTATCTGTGCCTTTCTTTTCCCCACATTTTAGGTGCATTTAATTCCATTTCTATAGAAATCTAAGAATTTAGCAAGTTCATGTCAGAAAAGTGCTTATAGCCTTTGCTGGGTGGTTGAAAATAGCTGACAGTACCTGAAAGCTTTTGAATGTAGGCTGAGTAATGCTCCAAAGTGCATAACGCAGAGAAGAAATGCAGCAAGATAACGAGTTGAAAAAGTTAAGAATGTGATTACTACCTGTTAGCGATTAATAAAATATTCACTGCTGATCAGTGGACCCTTAGGCAGGTTTATCAGTACTAAATCCCTGTAGCAAAAAAGAGAATCTGATTGCAGATCTTCACAATTTCTAAATTCTGCATAAATGGCATAGTCAAATAGTCTGCTAAAACAGTGAAATGAATCTGGGAAGGAAGAATTCTTTCTTCAGTCTTTAGAAGGGCATGGCAGCAATCAGTGTTTTGTTCACATGGGCAAAATTCTGGCATAACCTCATTGATTTAAGTGGATCTGTGCATGACAAACACAGGAAGCTCAGAATCCATCCCACCATGCTGTAGGCTGAAGGCTTATGTTTGCAAAACTATCCCACAGGCACAGATAATTGATCAGCTCATATTTTGCTTTGCACAAACTTTATTACTTAATTTTTATGTGCTTTCTCTTCCTCTTTATTGACTTTAATTAAGTTTTCCTTAGGGTTTGAATGCCTGGCAAACTTTGACTACCTAAACAAGTAATTCTCTTTACTCATCACATTATCCCAGCTCCACTTTTGGGCTGAAGTGTATATTTTCTTAAATTCTGTTGGAACTATTTCTATTCAGAGTTACAATGACAGACTAAGAACTGCTCTTGTAAAAATGAGGCAGCAGCTTTGCATGGCTAATTTGAAGAACTAAAGTTAAGATTTTTTAGCTATGAAAGGAGTATCTCTGCAGGGGAAACTTTGTAAATGGCATAAGAGCCAACACTGTCTCTCCTCATGCTTTGCTTGAAAATTTTTAAGTTTTTAAAACATGGACTAGGTCACTCATATTGTGAGTTGCATCAGATGTGTAGTTCTACATCCAAGCACTGGAACCACTAATGCAGCTAGTGTTTTAAATTTAATTTATGTCATTTAATGCTTTATGATATAGGCATAATTTTGGAAATTTTTTGCTAAGTGACATTGATGGTGAAATTTTAGAAATCCTGGTAAGGCATTTAGTTGCTCTGTATTTTTAGTTTATTGAGGGAAATTTTAGCAACTCTTTTTTTTTTTTTTTAATTCTTGCGAGTTTAAGGATTTTTATATTGTGAAACCCTAAAAACCCAGGGAAAAGCAAAATGAAATTAATAGAAAAACTGTTAAAGCTATTAACTTTTCAGAGAGAACTCTAATGGGGATAGAGCCTGTGAAGAGCTATCTCTGAATTCCCACATTCTGTAAAATTAGCATTCTAAATTAAAAATGATGAAGAGCACACCCTTCTGGCACAACAGATGAGCTTTATAGATAAAACATTTGTTTATGTTTATCTGTGTTCCCAATTATTCTGAAAAGTTCTATGAAAGAGAATGAATGTTTTCCTGAGGAAAAATGTTTATAACTGAATTTTAAAATAACAGCAAATTTCATTCATTGTTAAGACCAAAGGGAAAATACTTATTTTCAGTGCATGGATATATATATGATTTGGTTGTCTGGTTCTAACACAAGCAAATTCATTTAGTTAGGAGACAGGGAAGTAGAAATATATCTTTAATAAATGTAGTTATTAATTTTGTGGAATTGAAATGAGTATGAGAATTAAATACAGATGTTGATACCTCTGTATGCCTAGCTGCAGCTAATTGAGAATAAAGTTCTCAAAATTAGCTTTCTGTTGAACAAAGAGTAATTTTGTGATATAAAGGCAGTTACTTTGAGTTTTTGTCTATTATTTGTGTAAGAAAAATAAGTTTACTTTTTAATGTTTTATTTAAAAACCCTTACCTTAATAACATTAGAGTTGTGGAGTTCAAATGTTAAGTTTTAGAAAATGTTTTAATCTTTCCAGTTTAAATTTCTCTTATATTTTGTTGTGGTTCTAAACATCTAAGTCCGTTCTTCTAAAATTTTTGCTCTGGTATCAACAACTGCTGTAAATTCACAATGCATGAATGAACTACAGTGGTTCAGAAATCACTTAGTAATTGTGAGGAGTAGTGCAGAAAGGGGTGATGGATGTGAGTATGAAAACTGACAGTGACTTAAGCACCTCTTCAAGTGAATGGACACCTTTGGGAGTTATTTCTGTACTAGAGGAAGACCCATGAGAATTACTCATAATGGCAGAGTCAAGCATATGTTTAAATCTTTGCAAAATTAGAAATACAATGACAAAAGCCTAGAATGCTATGGTAGCAATGGAGCCTGGATCTCTCTGAACAGGATGGCTTTGGCCAGAAACTTCAATTCAGCTGGATGTCTCTTTGCTAGAGAATAAGTTAATTTTCACCACAGCTTTCTCTGTTATCTGTTTCCCTTTTGGGGTTACTCCTGCCAATTATCAAGTAAACCAGGATTTTCATTCTACCCTGTTTTAGTCTTCCAAACCGTCAGTTCCAAACAGAGAACTTCAGGAAGCTGCTGCCCTGGAGAATATTCTGGATACCTGTACATGTGCATGAAACCTTGCAGAGGAGTGAAGGGCTATGAATTGGAGGTGTAATCATCTGAGAGATCCAGGCAAGTAAGTAACTAAGTTTCTATGCAATTTCAGTTTCTCTAGTTAGATGTTTTGTTTTATTTGGAAGTTACAGACATTGGACCAACCATACTGTAATATTATTCAGAATCTGGGAGCTCTCAGATTAGAATGAGTTTTTTAAAATAGAACTTTCTGAACTCAGATGATAACAACAAATGACTGGAAAACCTCAGTTCATGGGAACTGGACTCTTTCAGAGACACAGTGGAACATGGATATTTTTACAAAGTTTTGTAGACAAAATATTCCCCAGCATAATCCTTTCCCATGTGGTGTCAAATAATTACCTTGTATTTGATGGAGCTTCTATTGATTTATTCTTCTCTTAGAAAATGGATCACTTGGTAAATGTTTCCTTGAGCTTGAATCTAGTTGGTCTAGTTAATAGATGTTGTTAAATACGAGTGTGGAAATTACACAGTATCAGATTAAAAGAAATTGAATAACAAAATTACCTTCTTCCAAATCAGATAAATAGAAAATCCTATTGAAATGACACCATTTTGGTATTGTCATGGTCAGATTTGTAGCAAGCAGCAAGATTAAAGCAGCAGCTTGTTTAATGCTGGCCTGTGTCATTTATGGGGCTTTCTTGAGATCTCCTGTCAGCTCATGTTAACCAGAAGTCATTGTTTCCACTGGAAACATTGACAACTAGAAGTGTTTGGTTGCAGTGGGCCTTGTTACTTATGTCTTGTTACCTTGTGATAATACTGTAATAGGTCATTACTGTTCTTGTTATAGAGAAAAGGATTTAGTTAGGTGATGCATAGTGGCTGTTTCAGTTCAAAATGTTTGCACCTTGAAGCTGCAATGCCCCATCACATCATTAGAGTATAGTTGTAGGAAGAGGGAGAGCATATTTACTGGAAACAATCAGGGTGGAATGGCATATGTGTGTCTGTGAGTCAGTCCTTAATATGTCAATGGCAATATGAAAAATGGGCAGCTGTTGCTCTTTTGATGGTGTTGAGGGGAACCCTGTCCAGCATGGACCCCGCTATTTTTATGGAGAGCATGAATTTTCTGTTCCTCCAGCATTTGCAAAACCATGGAAGAGGCTGAGATGACAGCAGTGACTTGAGTTTTGTTTATTTCCACCTTATTATTTAACAGTGCTTAAACACGTGCTTAATCTCTCTCTAGTTTTAAAATCATAGTTTAAAGAAATCTCTCATAAAAGTGTCTGAATAAAACTACACACCATAAAATCTCCTTAGAAAAGAGATTTTTAATGGAAACACTGCTGCAAGATTTAATGCACTGGTTCTGAAATTGCACTGTTATAATAAGGGTTAAGGCTCAATTGTTCACTCTCCAGCAGCAATAACTTTCTCATTGGAATCTGAAAATAAACCCCTATGAATAAAATGACACCAAAGACATCAGTTGTTTTCTTGAGACAGCTAGCCTCTTTGTACAGAAGCTATTCTGAGGTCTGCTACTGTAGTTCTCCTGAAAAATTACACTGGCTTGCCAAATATCTTAATGACTTTTCTCTCAGCGGTTGGTAATGGTGAAATGTTATTCTAGTAACCATAATGTCTCTCATAAAACAATTGCATACAATATGTACTGTACTTCTATTTTAGTGAGCACTTCCATCGGGCTTGTACTGCCAGTAGCCATTTAACATTTCATAGCAAACTGCTCACCAGTCCTTCAAGTGTAATATTGCAGAAACAGTGAAGAAATGCGTGATTAAAAGCATTCACTGAGAGTGGACCATTTAGTTCTACCCTATCCTGCAAGATAAACCAGCCTTCACATTTGTAGGTGCTCATCATATAAATGACAGTTCTATGTGGTCATTTAATTTTACGATCTCAATTCTCGCATATATTGCTAACATAAATATAGCGTTCTCCTGCAGGGAGGTCTGCTGGGTATTATAAAATCAGTAAGACCTCAATGGGTTCAAATGGACATCTTTTATAATTATTGCTATAAAATTTCTTGACAATGCATTTTGTTGTCCAATGAGTAAAGAAAATGATTTTCTGAAAGAATGGGTTTTGACAAAGAGAGCAACGGAGCTTAGGGATTTGTTCCTGTGCTCAAGCATATTTAAATTACCTCCGTTACTCTTACCTTTTGGACAGAAGCCAATATCCTGGAATAACGTTTTACAATGAAGCTCCAGTCAGTGCATGGCTATATTTCGTGTTGTTTTCTGGTGTGGAGAGACAATGTAGGATATCTAGAGGGAAAAGATTAATTTGCTATTTAATGCAATTAAATTCTATTTGCCAAGCAATTCTTTTTACAAGCTCTTGAAGAGATTGGGGAATCCCAGAGAAGATGGGGGCAGTAAATGTATTCCCAGAAGTGGTTTTAAGGGAAGAAACAGACGTGTCCATGCTGGATTTCAGGACAGTCGTATTAGCTTAAATCATCAGGAGGCACCCTGTTACATCTTATAATTCTCTAAAATTCTTCTCTTTCACCTACGTCTGGAAAGGAATTTTTTATGTCATTTGAACACATTCACATAATCAAAAGATATTAAGTTTCCCTTGGAAGGCTGAATAGCAAAGTTTCCATGCTTGAATTGCCTTTGGAACATGGGCTTTGCCTGCAGAGTGCCTGGGCTGGGCAGCAGCAGTGCCCTGGGGACACCAGTGGGCTGTGGAGAACACGGTCTGTGTGCTGCCAGCCAGGGGCTGGAGCTAGGAGGCTCCATACTGATGTCTCCTTGGACATGGAAACACTCAGAAATTATTCAGCTGCTTAGTGCCTCAATGCATTAGATATTGATCCACTTTCATAGCAAAAATCTGTAGCAGTTGTTTTGGACCATTAGTGAATTTGCAATGATCAAAATAGAGTGGTATCAACACCTGTATGGACAGACTGTATCAGTGTCCTGTTACTGAGTTTCTAATTTGTACATACCTTATGAAATGTACATCATATGCTATGGAAGGAGAGGCAGTGTTCTCTTGGGTTGGTGTTAGTTCATGGATTTGATTGAAATTAGTGTGATTGATGTTAGCTTATGATTTAGTTCCTCTTGTCCATCTTGGAATGAGGTGGTTTACATTACATGAGGGTTCTCTGCCACTTTTTTTATACAACAAATGTATCTCTCACATATCAACAGCACTTTATTAAAGGTATGTGTGCATTCTTACAATATTTGATTGCCCAGTGTCAGCAATGGTGGCATTCTGATCTTTAAGCAGCCTTGGAGGTGCTGCAGTGTTGCAGATAGCAACAACAGAAATTTAACACTAAATGTGTGTTGGAGCAGAAAGTGCAAGAGCAATATGCATTTACCCCAAAAGTCAATTGGCTGGATACTCCAATTATAGTAATGAAGTTGTAGGTTCACAGCTGATAAATAACTGCACAGTAACCTTTGATAAGTTTAGGTAGCAAATAAGTTAACTTGTTGCCACTAATGTATTCATTGGGAAAAGGTGAAGGCAAAGGCAAGATAAACAGTATATTTATTAATGCATATGGAGGTTTTAAGTGTTGGCAGCTCATGTTTTTGATATTTTTTTCCTGTGCAGTTCTAAAGCCATTCTATTAATTGTTTTTCTTACCAGGAATGAGAGCCAAGTGTCTTCAAATACATTTACCTTTGAAGTAATTAAAATAAAGTGTCTACTGACCATAGCAAATAAGCAAACATGCTCTGCATGAAAACAAGCAGTGATAAGGAAAAAAATGTTATGCACGAAAACAGCAAGGGAAAAGAAAAGAAGAGATTGTAGCTGTAGTTTCTTTACTGGAACCTTAGCAAACCAAATTGATTATTCTGAACCATCTCACACATAAATATGTGCTGGCTGCTATAGCTTGGAGATATCTGTTAAGAAGATCATCAGACCTTTGTGTGAAGAGTTGAAGCCAGCTCCGTGCACCCATGTTCCAGGAAGAAATAATTTACAGGAATTCGAAGTACTTCGGGAAGGTTCTCATTACCTGAAAAGGTTTTCATGCTTCTTACAAGAATTACAGTTCATGCATGTGAAGAAACAAGGTTGGGTGACTGGCCAAATTCCTAAATAGACACAAAATAGAAAGGATTAGATAAGGAATGGGGAACTAAGACCTAGAACTAAGTGAGAAGATGTAAATAGTTTAACTAACTGAGATCTCAGCTGATTTTTGTACTTCAAATGAGAAAATTCTGCCATTTAAAAGGGTACACCACAGGTAAAAGCTTTCCAAATATTTAATGCTGAGATTAGGACACCTAGGTTCAGTCTTCAAACTACATAAATTGATTTTATTGTAAGGCAACAGCACAGCCTGTGCTGCTTGGGTGAGTTGTTGGCTATACACAACAGCCAGGAAGGGAGTTCTCAAGCCCAGTTTGCTCGGAACAGCTCAGCCGTGCAGGCAGCAGCTTCCAGCAGTGCTTCACCCCTTCAGACTGTTCCCCTGCCTCTGGTGCTGTGCCAAGGGCACTGTGTGTCCTCCTGCTCCTACTGTGACATTCCCTGGTTTTAACTGAGAAAGATGTTCGGCCACTCTAAATATAGCTTGGTCAACCACTTGTGTTCAGTTGTAACATTCATGAATGCTTGTACAGGTTTCCAAAATCCATCCTTCTTTTAGAAAATGTCATGAACAAAATTGTGTATGCTGTTTATAGAAGTCACTAATATATTCAGCAATTCATGGGATTTTTTAGTTCACAGACAGAGTTTCTTCAGCATTTGTCTGCACCCAAAATTAATGAATTAATGTAAGTGTAAAACGGAGTTAACCAGCAGCCAAAATAGTAGACCAGTTTTCAGACCACATGGTACTTCTACTTAATGCCTTCTGTTTTTTTTTATTTTTAAGATGTTTATGACACTGCCTGTATGAACAAGCTTAATTTAAATGATGTGATAACATGCAACAGATTTTCCTTGTGCAGAGGAAATGTGCATAACAGTTTCCATAACAAGCCATTTACACTTTTCTGACAGTGCTGATGCTGCTTGGTACGAAAGTGGGGTTTGTTCCTTTGCTCTGAAGATAGAGGTCCAGGCTCCAGGGAAACAAAATACATTCTCCATGGATTTTTAAATTCATTTTAGTAATAATTTTATTTTTCATTTCAGTGAAAGCAATTCTGCAATTATTGCTTCTATGAATCTCAGCTTTGGCCATTTGATGGGTGCTGGGTCCCAAACCTGGGGGCCCTGGTTTCCAGCCTTTTAGTATTCTGGAGACTTTTTGATATTCAGTGAAAATTCCCAATATATTGCTGGTCTGCCTTCCCTGTGTCAAACTCCAGTTAATACATACTAAATTCCGATTGCTGGCTTAATCCTGCTTTGGTGTTATTTCTCTGTACAGAATCTCCTTTAAGAGTACTGGCTGCTCTCAGATCTTTGACTTGTCAGCACTCAACACTTCTCCCTCCCTGCAATTTATTCCAGTTGCTGCAGTCCATATGTATGGCAGCTCCTGTGGTCAGCAGCGTGGAAAGAAAATCGTCTGGGGCAGTCTGTGGGGTGGTTCAGCATCAATCTGCAGTGCTGTGCTGGTCCTGAATCCCTTAAAGTGCAGGCAGGAACAGGGGAAAGCCTAATGATTCTTTAGATTTAGAAAATGTGCATGGGGGACTATTGCTGAAACTCTCTGAAGTCAGCAGACAGACTCCAGTGGATTTTGAAGGGCTCAGATTGGTCCCACAGGGCATTCTGGTGATTTTCTGCATGCACACTGCTTTTCAAATGACTTGCTTTTTGGGTCTCTGGGGACATAAGACATTCCCAAAATACTGAAGCATCCCAGCAGAGGAAAATTAACCATTTCTATTTGCATTTCTGTGACCTCTTTTTGGATTTTAATGCATTTTCTTAAAGAATTCTGACAATAATAAAGAGGCAGGATTCCTCTAAAATGTCATAAAAAAAGTAGCAAGTGCATAAAGTAATCTGTAGTACAATGATAACATTTTTTTATGTGAACTTTTACATGTGAGGAAAATGAACTGCCTGTACATTGAGTTTATCTTGGAGTCTAAATTAAACCCACAGAAGCAAAAGCCAAAAAAAAAAGAGGTCCAGTCAGGTTCCACTGACTGGAAGTCCACAGGACTTCTGGGTATGTTTTCACTCACTTCAATGTCTCACTTGTATAATGGATGTTAAGCCTGCCAAAGATTATGAAATACTCAGGACTTAAGTCTCAGACTTCTGCAGTACTACTTGGAGTAATTGTACTGAAGTCAATGGCCCATATCTTGCCACCAGTTCTTAAATAGAACTTCTAGTGAATTTCAATAAAGACTTTTGCTTAAAAGTCAACAGCACAGCATGGTTCAGGGAAATTACAGGGCTGCAAGCAAAAATGTTAGTTTATTTTCCCTTTTCAGAATACCTTGTGTTTGGTTCTATAAAATAAGATTATTGCCTTGTGCTGATCTGAATCAGTATGACATCAGAACTGGATCTTGGAGCTCTCAGTAACATGCCTAAGCTTCACTGACAGTAAAATTAAATAACTTTCAATTAACACAGATTGAGATTTTTTTTTTTAAAGAAACACATGTCCCTGTGTTTCTTTCAAAAAAAATCTTCCTTTTTGACAGACTGGAGCTAAGCCACATTGCTGCCCTGACATTCATTATAAATTTCAAGCTCATTTTTGCTTGTCCCAGCAGAAGAAGAAGTTACTTTACGGTGTAGAACTTCCCAAGCCATAATTGAACTCCATTCACCAGTGCTGCTACCTGTGTGCACAAGCAGAAAACAGGAATGTTTTTTGAGGAGGAGGTCAGTGTTTCAAAGGAGATGGTCAGTCCCTGAGCTGTGAGATAGCACTGGGAGCAGACTTTGTCTAACATGCTGGGGAAATGATGTAGCTGCAATGAAGAAAGTGAAGCTAATGACTGGCTTATCTTGCAAGACTAAAGAAAACTCTGAAGGAAAAAAGTTTTCTTTCCTCTTTGCCTAATTTTCAAGCTGTTTAGGAAATGAGTGCCAGAAGCTTGCTACACACCCCAAGATCTGAGCCACCACTTCTGCTGAGTGATGGAGGCAGGACTGGATGGTGTGATCCAGTCATGTGCTGCTGTTGTTTTGTGCACATGTGAGTGTGAAATTTGGGCATTTCTCTCATTTTTTAATATCTCTCAGCTGCATGCCCTACTTGTGACTGGCAGCACGTAGGACAGAAAGGCAGCTGCTCTTAGAGCTCAGGTTTCTCCATCATCTTGTGATATGGACCAAAATGTGATTTCCTTTGTGTGGGTGAGATAAAATGGAGAGAGCAGAGCTCCTTTACCTTGCTAGGAAAATTGTCCAATGGCAACCACAGTGCTGGAAAAGGGCGTCGTGTGCATGCAAGAAAGCTGAATGATCAGGTGGGGAGCAGTGTCTATGATAAGGAGCAGGTGGTCAATAGTCAATTTGAGGTACATAAAAATAATACCAATTTGTAATGTGTAGAAAACACTTTTTCTCATTCCTTTTAGGCTTTAAACCTAATCCTGGTTTTGCTAATTTAATAGACCATATTCTTAGGGGACCCTGCAAGCAGTTTCCTGTGCTCATACTATGAAGAAGAGATGTAATCTAGCTGCAAATGCTCACTGAGGAGTCCTAGTGTGGTAAGAGAACTCTCTGCTGGCTACTGGCAAGCCAAATGTGGGTCTACACTTCTGGTACCTTCTTACAGCTCTGCAGAGACCACATAACAGTGATGTGAGAAGAAAGAAGGTCCCTGCCTACCACACTGCACTTATCATCTGTCATAATGGGGCCAACTGAGGATGGTATATTCCAGAAGCAATGAGCATGGGCATGTGAGAGTAAATTACATGGTAATTTCAGTGTCCCAGCTGCCCCAGTGCAGCTGCCAGAGATGTACTTTTGTGCTGTGGCAGAAGTGAGGTAGCCTGAAGCTGTGAGCTGCCTTAGATAAACCATGTGGGAAGCTGGTGTCCCAGCTTTTTCCCACAATGTATTTTAGGAAGCTCACACATTACCAGCTCCAAACTGTGCCAGGAATCCCACAGAACTGGAGGCTTCCATCACAGCTCTTCCCACCTTCTATGGCAAAGAGGATGGGACCTAGGGAGTTTTTTGCAGCTTTTATACCTGTCCCAGAATACTGTTTGGAGATGAAGGGAGCAACAGTGTGAAAAATATTCCCACTCTCCTGTTTTGATGTTTGTTTGTTTCTCTCTTGCTCAATAGGGCAGTTATTTGGTAACACAACTGTCCTGAATCCACCCAGTGGAACTACTTAAAGGAGATCTACTTTAAATACTGGTCATAGGAGGAATGCACACTATGCAATGACAAATATCTATATCATCATCAGGTACTGTAAAGCTATTGGTGGCATAAGGCAAGATTTTAGCATCTCTGTTTCAGTCAAATGTATTTTAGAATGTTGAGATACTTAATTTCTGAGAGAATTTTCTGTAGGTGCAGATGAATGAACACTCCATAAACAAATCTGCTACACACATTCTCAGGGCTCTGGCAAGCACATTAAAAAGAGCAATGTACAAGAAAGTGAACTTCACAGAAAATAAGGTAAAGATACAAAATGGTCCAGGATAAATATGGGTAAGCAGGCTCTGTGTGTCCACTAGGTTTTAAAGCTACTCAGAATCACATATTTTCAGATGTCACAAAGATACTTTTCCATAGCTGTCATATAAAGAGATTAATAGAATTTCTGTCTAAAAAAAATTTTAAAAAAATATTGGTGAAAATATTTTCTATAATTATTATTGCTTCATTTTCCCTGAAGTCTGGGGTGCAAGTATGAATTTGCATTTGCAGAGATGGTTCACTGCCCACGCTTATAGCAGAGCAGGAACTATCTGTTAAATCGAGTCCAGAAGCTGAGCATTGCTGTTAGCCCTGAAAAGTAGTGTTTGTTAATTTAGGCACAGCCCCTTAGGAATGTGGCTGATAAAATGAAACTTCTTTGGAGGCCACCAGCTTGGCTTTCAGGTGGAGAAGCACCTGCTTTTCAAAAGACATAATTTCAAAACACCCTGTGAAACCCCTTTACAGTCAGCAGAAAATGGATGATGTGTTGTTCTCCACTGTCACACAGGTTGTCCTAATTCAGTGAAGCATCTCTGTTCCCATGTGGAGGCACTCTTACTCCTCCAAACTGTAATCTCATTTTGTCCTGCATATCATTTATGTTCCCTCTCCATAGGTTTGAGTCACTAATAGGAACGGAGAGAGAGAGAGAGCCATCTTGTGGAAGATCACTTTACTATCGTGAGGTTTGATGTGCCAGGCACTTCAGAAGCCAATTCTGGAGACCCTATTTTTGCAACAAGAGACCTCAATTACAAGTGAGTGTCCTATAATATTTATACAGATGTGTCAGTTTGCGCACAAAGCAAGTTAAGTGAGCAGGGAACGATACTATTCCAACATTTGCCTGCTGGCACTTGATATGTGTGAACAGCATGTTTTTCGCCCCATCTTGAACTACATAATCAGCAGTTTCTTATCTTTTTTCCATATTGCTTCTGTGCACAATTTAGATATTAAATATATATCTTGATTTGCTTTGTAACAGACTGCAAATGAAGCTTCACTGCCTCATCTTGGAAATGTGCAGTGAAAGTAGAGTTGAAAATAATATTTTTCCCTTAATGCTTACTGCTTTCAGTTGAATAATTGCACAATTCGTACAGACTACAGAAAACATTAAAAAGCTGTTCTCATCTACAGGTTCCAGCCTGAGATGTGCAAAATGCTTGTAATGAAGCTGCAAACCATGTGAAAGCAGTGACAAGATCCTTTGTGTAGCAGAGAGGGGCTCCCACTTCAAGCAGAAGAAAGAGAGCAGAGGGCATCTTTCTGATAAGAGCAGATGATGTGGGTCTAGGAAGGTCTGAGCTCTTGATAAAGTGGAAATGAAAGTGGTGCCTGATGTTCCAGCTTCCCCTCCTGAGTTAAGGGGATGAGCTACACTTTTCAACCCCTGTATGAGGTAAGGGTCAGCGATTAGCACAAGACTACCTGGTACCTTAAATGCTGTAGTCAACAGGTGCTCTGAGGTATCAAATTTCCAGTTAATCAAAGGTGTCAGTCCTTTTAAACATGCTTGATTTCTTTATCAATGGGAAAATTGGCCTTGATTTAAATTCTTTAAAGATGTCACTTTTTTACCCTGCCTTAACTTACAAAGGATTTGTGAGATATGAAATAGGGGAGATCAAATTTAATTCAGTCTCATATGATCTTTTCATAGATTAATAATAAATTAATGTATAGAGATTTTATTTTTTTGCATCCAGAATCACAGCATACCTTTATTTTTTTGAGGAAATGAGCACAGGGTTTGGGATTTTCATATGTTTTGGTTTTCCCCATCAGCAGTCCTTGTTGTATTTCAGTATTTGCAATGCTCAATTCAAAGTCAATTATATATGGAGGATTTATCTCTACAATGTGTCACTCAAGGTTTAGGAAACTAGAATGAATTGAGGGAAATTATTATTATTATTATTAAGAATATATGTTTGTGAAGTGTGGGATCTGAAATAACTAACTCAATAGTTGTTGCATAAAGCTGGCAAATCTGTACCCATGTGATGTTGACTTAAAAATTAAATCAGCCTCTGTAAGCTACTATTTTTCTACTTCAAAACACAGATTAGCTTTTTAATTGAAAGAAACTTTGTCTACCAAATGATACAACATTTTCCTTTCTTAAAAAAGTCAAACTGAAAACAAAACTCATATCAAGTGAAAAAGAGGTTTAAATTTCAAATACATTACAGAATCCCAGAATTATAGCATATTCTGAGTTGGAAGAGACCTACAAGGATTATCAAAGTATCAAAGAAGAACTCCTGTCCCTGCTCAGCACCACCCCCAAGAGTCACACCATGTGNGAGCAGAGCAGGACAATCCCCTCCCTTGCCTGCCTGGCCATGCTGTGCCTGAGGCACCCCAGGACAGGGTTGGCCCTCCTGGCTGCCAGGGCACTGCTGGCTGACATTCAATTTTCCAATGACCCCCAGGTCCCTTTCTGTGGCACTGCTCTCCAACCCCTCATTCCCCAGGCTGTCTGTACTTCCAGGGTTATCCCATCCCAGGTGCAGAATTCAGCACATACAAGTGATTGCCCAGCCCTCTAAATTGTCAAGGTCTCCCTGCAGGGCCTCTCTGTAAAGGAGTCAACAGCTCCTCCCAATTTAGTACCATTGGCAAATTTATTTAGTATCCCTTTGAGTCCTGTGTCCAAGTCATTTATGGAAATTGATGAGTCAGCCCTGAGCAGACCTGCTCCATCAGTAACACTGGTCTAGGAAGCAGCATTCCCTTCAACATGATGGGCTACTGCTCTGTAGCAGTTGCTCAGCAGTGCTGAAGGACCCTGTTCTTTAGGCACAGATCCTCTCCCAGACAATGACTGCTGTAACTGAAAATACCCCAACTCTCCCAGCTGTTTTCATATGTAGACTGTCTTTCAAAAGAGTTGAAAACAAAGGATAATGCTACATTGCACTCTGGCTTTTTATGATCTTTCATTAGAAACTCAGAGTGTGTGTGTGTGTTAAGCTGTAAATGTCATTACCTATTTCTCATGAATATTTCAGATTCCAAAATTTACAGGCTATTGTTCTCATAAGCTAAACATGTTGTTTCTGGATAGATGAGTAATGAATGATACAGGAAGCTTCAGTATGATGAAATAAATCTATTCTGAGTGTGAAGTACTATGTAGCCTGCTTTTGCCTTTTTTTTTTTTTCCTGTAATAGTCAGAGGTGAAAAATGGTGTAACATTTGATTCAAGTTTGGTTATTTGCCTGTGTGATATACAGATGCCATAATATTTCTTTAGTTTTTGTCAGATGTCAAGGTACCTGAACAGCTGGTAAATGTTAATGTCTTAAAGATAACTGGTTTACTGTGCATATATTTTCAGTTGACGCACAAGTAGGTGATCCAAGCAGAACTATAGCAAAGATAGGGGCCGAGAGGTCTTTGTCTCCCTTGCACATGAACAACAGAGCAATTCAGAGCAAATAGGGTCCAACTCCATCCCTTTTGCCCTCTGGAAAGGGACTGCAGGTCTGTGATGCTGTGTTGAGCCAGGGGCTGTGGCTGAGGGGGCCCAGGGAGGTTGGAAGGAGCACTCAGGAGGGTGCTCACTGCCTGGAGGCTGAGGATGGGGGACTGATGCTGGGTGGGCCAAGGGAAAGGAACTGGATGTATCCTGCTCTGCTCTGAATAAAGTCCAACAAATTGGCAGTGGCAAGTTTTGTCACCCAGAGAAGGCACTCAGGTGCTGTTCAGTGGTATCATGCAGTTCACAAATATAAAACTGCTTTCAGTGAATACAGAGAAAGTAAGAATGAGTCATGATGAGTGCTCTGCATTATTCTGATGTGTATTGTGGATTTCTTCAAACTTGTACATTGCTGCCTGAGTGAATGCAGCTTTATGTCAAGGAAGCCTTTAAAATGATCTTTAAAGCTGGAAGAGGGAAAGGGAAAGTGCTGGCACAGGTATGATAACGTCAGATGCAGAGATTTAAATTGTCACAGTAACAGTCTAGAGTAGGATGACTTACTTTTTCAGGGCTCACTTGATGGCCAGGGAGAATTTCTATTCTTCTGTCCTGAAGAGAGAGAGAGAGGGGTTTTAGGGAGATGTGATAGGGAGGGGAAGTGTGATGCAGACCCTGAGAAGAATCAGGGTACCAAGAAATTTCAGGGGTAGGGCTTGCTGTCCCAAGCTGGATAGGTAGCCAGGTGGTCTCAAGCATGGGAGAAAGAGGATATATGTATGTAGGATATATATATGGAACTCTCTTTTGGCTTTCCACCATGACATTGAATACTTTCCATTACTGGGTGAAAGAATAGCAAATTCTTTGTTTTATAAACTGCTTTAAATGTCTACTGTCATGGTGCAGTGCAGGATAAATCCTGTGAGAAGCCCATCTGAGCTTGCTTGGGTAGGGAAACACTAACTGGCTGGTGGGCAGGGATGGACAGTTTCTAGGGAGAGGGTGAGTGGTCAGATTTTATTCTGGGAGAGGTAAAACCCCAGGCCATTGCTGATGCCACATTGTAAACTTCAGATCCTGAGAAAGGGCTGTGAAGCAGAGCCACCTGGCCAAGTGATGGGGACTTGAGCTGTTCCAGCAGAATGGGCAGGGCAAAGGTGGAGTTTTCGGTGGTGTGGAACACTGTTGGAGGAAGTGCCTTTCAGTAACACAAAATATATTATAATCCAGCATTTTGTTTTCTGTAGCATTTCAGTTGCATATTAAAAACAGTAAATTACTCTGATAGAGTGTGATGTTCAAAGGTCTAAGCATTGTTTTTGAATCTCTGTTTCTAACTGATACTTGGGAATGACACATCGTCACCGTGGGTACTGTTTTATTGTAAGGTTATCTGAGTTATTTATATCCTGAAAAAATACTGAAGATTCATCTTCTTTTTGCTTCCATCCCAGTGTCTCTGTGCTTTGATTTTATGACTGGTGTGGCATTTTGTAGTTACAATTCTTCCTTTTTCTGTAATATTTGCAATAATTGTTGTGCCTTCATCTACTGATGGCATTAGTATTGGTTGATACTTTTTTATTCACCTGTCAAATCAGCTCATTGTAACCAGAGATTTGATAACCACAGAGAAAACTATTATTTTTATAATGCTCTTTTCCCATAAACAGTGCTGTAATTTTCTCAAGATAATTAGGGAAATAGATCACAAAATCTCAGAGATTTTGGCATCATGTTACTAAGTTTCTCATGTGCCATTGGTTCACCATTTCCCTCTGATATCCTGACTGTGGAAGAAGTGAATAGAAAATTCCAAATACCTGCCTAAGGTCAAGATTTCCAAATGGAAGTCTAGCACAAAATTGATTGCAGATAAATCTAGGATCCTTTCTGCATCTGTTGCTATACAGGATCATGTATGTCATCCAGAGTGTCCCATGCTTTGAGTTATAGATTACTGCCTCAGAGTTCCCTATGCACACATGCAGCTGCCCTTTCCTATGAAGCATCTATTTCCTCTTACAGATTTGTCCAAGAGAGGTTGCTGAGCCAAGGCAGAGGTGATGTCATTGCTGTGGCTGTATTTGGGGATTTCTGAGCACCCCCAGGATCCACTCTTGTAAAACTGAGAGAAGCTGGAAACACTTTTCCCCACACTCTGTCTCTCCAGATACTCCCAAGTCACTTCTAAAGAGCACCTGTGTAAGAGAAGGAATTCCCCAAATAGCAGGAGTTTTACACATATTTTCAGGGGAATGAGTTAGAAGAAAAGCTGCCACCTCACAGTGTCTCTTCTCCCAGTGGAGAAGCTTGTGCTCACTGCCACATTGCTGGTGTAACAAATGGAGCTGTAGAGACAGGGTACACCTGCCCAGTACCTAGATTTCAACCCAGTCGTTCACTGGGCCACGCTGCCTCTCTCCTGCATATGATTGAGGGAATTGTTTTGCAATCAAATAAAAGAATTTATTTAAATGCAATGATACCAGCTAATGGCATGGTAAGGGCAAACAGTGTGTAGGACTGATCTGTGGAAATACTGTTGTGGATTTTTTCAGTCCACCACATCTTGTGAGTGAGGAAAACGTTGCCTGGAGTAGGCAATTATTGCATCTTGGGTGTTATGGGATAGAGGTTTCTTTGGGTCCACATGAGTGCGCACTGCAGTTTTCTGACATTCTTACAGCAGTCTTCACCCAGCAATGTCCTCTCCAAAGAGCTTTGTATGCAAGCTGAGATCAGCACTATCTTGCACTAATGATAGAGATTTTGCAGTTTTAGGGAACTTCTGTCAGCATGGACATGGGGTAAAATCCTAAAATGAGGTGTCAATATTTAAGCTGTTTGGCAGGTGTGTGGATGTGCTTCACTGTACTTGTACACACACGCTTACCAATCAGCTCCAGGATTCTCAAAGTTGTCTAGCCAGAAACAACTCTATGTTTTTGAAACTGGGGCAAGTCAATTACATTGGTGATACTGAACATGTAGCTTATCCATGTAGTTCAATAGATAGATTTCATAAATCTCCATCTTAACTCCTCTTCCACTTTCATAATGTAGACTCTTGAGTCTGGACTACAAGTATTGCTTGATAAGTCCCAACAGCTAACATCACTGCTACCCTTGTTGTGACTGTTAAAATATATTGACAGGGGTCTTTCTTCTGAAAGAATCATATATAGTGCTGAATAGCTGCCTACTACAGGAAAAAAAAAACAAGTTAGACAATCTTCAGACCTTTGGTACATGCTAATTATGGCATGAATTGTGTGAATTTCATTTGTACTTGCGTATTTATATATATCTCATTAATTTGTTACAAAGAAGGAAAAAATCATTACTGTAGAGTCAAATTGCCTGTAAATGACTTAAGGAATATGTTAATGATCCTGCTCCAAATGAATAATTATAACACAGGTGCACTTGAGATGTGATCATTTAACTGACAGCACACAGCTTCTAATGTCTTGAATATCCATGATAATGGTGATGTCATAGCAGCCAGTTAAAATAATCGCTCACATCCTCCGTTTAATACACAGGAGAACTGCGGGTATAATTCCCATATAGAGCTATTGCCTTGCTTATTTAAGGAATGGTTAATTTATAAACAAATCAAGAAGCCACTCTGCATTGATTTTACTGCAATATGTTTCCAGTAAAATGTCACGCTATTGTCTCCAGTATCTCAATTTGATGTACAGTGTAAAGGGACTTAGCTCAAAATATCTGAGTTTGATAAATATATGAATTGCACTTCACCTGCTTTGCTGCTAATATCCAGCTAAACCTTTTGTGTTTGTTGTTTTAAAGGTGCTTGTAGTTCAGTTCCCTCTGAAGCTGATGCCTGTGGGAATCAGGGATGTGTGCTCTGACGTGCACAAAATAGCCCCTGTCTACAGATGTGTTGTCTCATTAAGATGAGATTTGACCTCTGTAAAGGCCAGTCTTCTTCTGGGCTTATGTCCCACTTCATTTCACACAGCTGTGCAACACATTAAGTTTTTCAATTGTATTTGTGGTCAAGATCAGTTTTTAAGTGTCTAACAGTGCAAAATTTAAATAGTCTGCCTTGAATGCACAGGAGTTCAGAGAAGGCAGCAGTGAGCTGCCTAGGTGTTATCTCCATGATAATAGCAACAAAACTGGAGCAGTAGCTAAATATAGAACAGTTCTTCTGCATCTATTTCATGTGTTGTCATGTAATTACAAATAGATGAAGAATTAAATCTCTAACCTGTAATGAGGTTTATGAGGAAACTTAGAGAATTCCTAATGTAAAAGGGGTTGTTTCCAGTTAAGGTTAGCACTGTATGCCTTGAAAAGAACACTACCACCTTATTTAGAATAATAGTACTCTATTGATGCAGGTTATGTTAGCAGCAAGAGTCTGTGCTAGGAGGGGAGAACTCTTTTGAAGATATCAGTTCCAAAGCATAATAAAACAGGTGCATCTTAATAGGTCTACCAGGAATGTTTTAGCTGTTAGCATCTTTTAAATGCTTCTGCTGAGAAACCCTGTTTTCATAACAAGGTTGGTGAGTATTAAACCTGTGATAGTTCTTTCTGGGATTACTATAATTTATAAAAACAATAAAAACCTGCTAAAAACCATTTATGTATTTATAAATGTTGTAATCCAGGGGTCCCACTGATATTTGTGGTGAAGGATATGCCTAAGGGCACATAACCCTGCTTGTACATTGCCAGGACTGCAATCTGGTTTATGACAAAACAGATTCATTTATCTCCAAATAAATAAATTACTTTTGTGAACATTTAGAAACATTTGCATAATTAGGCTGTAAGATCTTAGCAGTCTTTTTCATAATAATTAAACTAATCTAATCTTGGACAGGGTAAACAGACTTACTAGGCTGAGAGCAGCCTTCAGGCAAGGAACTTACTACATTCTACAGGAACTGTAAGGCTGATGATGTTTGTTAATTATGCAGAGCTTTTACTCCCCAGTAATAGCAGCGTTTGTATTGCCTGAAGCTCAGATAGCTACTCCCAGGCACATAAAATTAGGCTCTGGGTTTTTTTTTTTTTGGTCATTCTTTAAAAAAACCCAACAAAACAAAACAAAACCACAACAAAACCACAAAACAAAGAAGGTACTTCAAAATGATTATACGCTTTCAACAAGGAGGCATTAACCTTACAGTGTTGGATCCTGGAGCTGCACACAATTGGCTCCCTCTGCAGTCATGTGGTCTTGATTATCTTCAGATCTGGAGTCTTTCATGCCATAGAGAGACACGGAGCTGTGAGGCTTGGTAAAAGAACAGCAGAAGACATCACTTTATTTTCTGGGGACCTCAGGAAGAAAAGATTGAGAATATCGAATAGGGCTTAACCAGGACAGTTCTCAGTCAAGCAGTCAATCAAAATGTATAACCATAAATCGAAAAAAAAAAAGAACAGAAACAGTACCTAGCAAATTCTGAAAATATGTTTTTTCTTTAAAGAATCTGTAATCTTTATCTAATTTTATATGAGCCATCAGTCCATGAAGACTTCAACTGACAAGTAAACTCAAGAAGGATTTTTCTGCTTATGAACAGGGCATGGCATTAACAAGAATAATATTCAAGCTCTACAAGCTTATTTTTAAAAAATCATCTCCAAACAAAACTGTTTTACAGACAAGAATTTCCTTCCTGAACATTATTTTCCTCAAAAGTGAACATGCAAGGAAATTCTCTGGCTTTTTTTTTTCTCTATGCTTTGTTTAATTTACAATATTTTTTAAAAAAAACAAATTCATATGATTAGATGTTAAAAGGCTGATTTATAGTCTATAATTTTTTCCTCAGAATTTGCAAAGAAATTTATGATGCATTACCTTTTTCAGTAAAGATTTAATTATGTCTGGATTGGAATAGTGATGCCTGACCCCTGCAAGGCCGGTGGTTAAACTGTATGAAAGTGGTGTAACATGAAGCATTGCCTCTAATAATCCAGGGCTGGATTTCACTGATACCAAGAAGTAAAATGCTTTAGGAGTTTCTCCTGTTCATTTCAAAGTTGTTCCCTGAGTAAATGATGTTAGATGAAGTTTGCAGAACCTGTCTCTTCAAACAAGTTACATCAGGATTTGCTTATGAAGGACTCATGGATCTGAATAACCACCAGTCTTTTAAAGCCATGAGAACCAGAAGATCTGGAACAGGCGATGCATCTATGGATGTTTTTCCCATAATAAATGAGTGAGTAGAGGCAAGAAATTGGCAGGAATTTGTTTTCAGCTTTTGCCTCTTCTGGCCTGTACAGCTGAGCCTTCCAAAGATGGTGTAATGCATGGATAACAAGCAAACATCCCATTGCCAACTATTTTCTGCACAAGAACAATGCAAGATATTGACTCCCACTGCAGTTTGAGCTACCCTGCTTCAGGCCTTATCCTTTTTTACCGTGCTTTTCATTC
>VYZP01025010.1:311-34677 GCA_013400635.1 Hypocryptadius cinnamomeus
AATTATGCACAGTCTTACTTTCACAGAATCCCATTCTAGAGACAATGAGATTCTTGCCCTAGCAACCATGGACGCTGGATCAAGTGCTCTGCCTCCTTCTCTCTACACCCACAAACCTGCCACAGGAATTATCATCAGGCTTATGGAGATTAATTTAAGATTGCAAAGCTCTGATAATGAATTCAAACAAACACAAAATGCTTTTAACCACCAGGCCTTTAGCCAAGAACAGTAACAAAAGTCATCATTTCCTCCCACTACTGTAAAAGAAAAAAAATCCACCATTTTCTGATGCTGTTACAGCTCTCATTCTAAATCAATTTAACACTACCTTTCCCTCATAAGAATAGTTTATGAATTTTTGAACTTTATAAACAAGAACAAACACCAATTATCTGCACTGTTATTAGTAAGATGAAGAAAATAATTGTGAAATTAATTCTATTATGCTCAAAGAGAAAAATCACAACTAGAGTTGACACACAGAGGTTTTCTCTGTGGAGGACAGAAGACACACTACCTTCTCATTCAGCTTCACAACTCACATAAGATTAAATCACTGCTAGCATTTTTCTGCTGAAGAACTGTTGGAATTAAGTTTGTGATGCAATACAAAGAAAATTGATCAAATATTTTGTGAAGTCCTCAGGATGTGTTAAGAAATGACTACTCAGTGTGTTAGCTTTGTGAAAGGAAACGTCAGCTGCATTCTGCTTTGAGCTATTTTCATACTTCAGCAGATCAGTCAGTTTAGATTGATCAAATATTTACTTCTAATCATCACGATCAATTAATGCATTTGATTTCCATGTAGTGACTGTTCAGAGGCAAAACAAAACAGTCTCTATAGTATTCCCCTCTGGGATGTCACATGCTCCAATGACTAGCACTTGCTGTTTCAAGGACAGTGCACTTCTTTCTCCTATAATTCAGAGTAAAAATACTCTTGCTTTCCAAAGTACACATTCATTTCAAATTGTACTGTCAATGCATTGATAGAATACAGCCCAAAATTTGTATTCGGGGCAGGGAGTGGGAGACACTCGTTCTATAGAAAAGAGCTAGCTGGTTTATATTTTGAAGAGATAAGGCATATTTGCTATTCTCTTGTTTAATTAAGAAACCACCAAAATGAATTTAAATTCAAGGTAAAAGGTACTTTTATTAATTTGTGATACAGTTTAGGATGCATGAAAATAGACACCGTTCTCAGTTAACCTGTGTTTAATACAACTTACTTTATTGGAAAAAAGGACACTGCTGCCATATTAGACTGACTCCACATATATAAAAGATCCAGGACTGAGGCTTCTAGCTTCTGAATTTGCCACATGATATTCTGCACTATGCCTGAGGCAAGCTTTTAACTTCCAGACTTTATGCCTGTTTTCAAAGTGAAAGTGCTATGGCTCTAAGACAATTTTATTAGCTTTCTTTCCTTTTTTTTCTTCTCCTTACATTTTTTATACATAGATCATAAACATGGATTTCATCTTGCTTTGTTTAAATAGAACAGATTTAGTTCCCTTATAAATCTGCAAAATGGAAATAAACACTTGTGAATGTTGTCATGTTTAAGCCATTAGTCACAAGCCTCAGAAGACAAATTACCTTAAGCATGGTTCAGGAACAGCAGAAGACTGCTCATTCTAACTCATCTTTATTACAAAAAAAGAAAACAACAAAACTGAATGTTGCCACTGATGCACTATCTTTCTATCTGACCATTTAGGTAAGGTTTCATGGGAAAGTCAAAACTAGTGGTTGAAAGACAGCTTTTACAGAAACTATTTATTTTTATTTCTATTTTTTTCTAGCATGAAGAGTAAGACATAAACATTCCTGCCCTTAGTTGTCCTATTTGTTACTGCATCTTCCCTCTATACCTCAAATGAATCAAGTCAATTCTCCAAGACAACTCCATCAGGCAAAAAGAAAGGAACACTGTGGGTAACCCAAGGATATATACACACACTGATGAGACTCTCCAGGTATATCAGGAACTAATTTCTGTTTGTTCTTACTCTCAGCAGAGGTGACTGGTTTTCATCTCTGCTGTACTCAGCTATTCTTCTCAGAAAATATGGAGGAATCTTTGAAAATAAAACTTTGAAAACTTTACCAGCTTTAAACCATGTCTGAAATTAACCAGTGTGTTCTAAAATTACTATAGGGAATTATGACTGATAGAGGCAGTTGATAAAACTGCTTAGGTCTCATTACACTCAAGTAGAAGAGGGCTAGAACTTCATTCTTGTAGGCTTTGAAAAACAGGCTTCTGGGAATGGAATTTTATTTAGAAGGAATTTGCAAGCTCTTGCTGTTCAAAACTGAGGAACTCTGAAAAGTAGTAGAAGGATACAGATATAAAAATTAATTTAGAAAGGATTTAGACACAGACCGTGATTAATTTGCAACACTAGGGGATTAATCCAAAGACCCCTGCTGCCTTTCTTGTCCTGCCTTGTAACATCTCTCTATTAGATATTCAGTTTCTTCTATAAATATATTGGTATTCTGATGTCAGAGTAATATAAAAAAGACAGATTATTAATCCTAGTTATTAGAAGAATATACCATAGAGTGTCCACCTAGGCTGAAAGAGAAAACTTCCCCCATGGAGCCTTGCACAACACTAGAACCACCCCAGTTCCTTTCCCCATATGTCCCTATTTCTTGTGGTCACTCCTTTCCCTGTTTCTTCATTGGTTGTGGTATCCCTGGTGGCCGACCCCGTCTTCCCTGTAGGGCAGTGCCCTTTGTCCTGCCCTTTGTGCTGCCCCCACGCCCTCAGACCATTGGCCACTGACCTCATATTTAACCTTGTTCACACCACATGGTTTCATCTTTTCTCCCTGATTTCCCTTTGGCATGCTGGAATAAACCTGTGCTGGAATTTATCATACAAAAGGCCCTTCTGCCTCTCTTCACTGAGCTAGCTGTGGTGAGTGTGGTGTGTGTGAACTTGACTTCTTTGCCTGAGTGCTTACCCAAGTGGCTATTCCACAGGAGATGCTTATTGGGAAATAGGTATCAGCATCCACCATCTAAACCCCACAGCACTACATTTGATTTTTAATTTTAATTCAAAAATTGAGAAATGTTTTTAACTACTTACACAGTTTAAATAGCACAGGGAAACTTATTGCATGATCCGATCAGTAAATTTCTGAGGAAAATCGTGCTTCCTTTCTCCATCTAAGTATGAAGCAATAGTGTGGGTTGACTTCAAACATTTTCTAGTGCTGTCTTGTTAGCGTGCAGAACACAGGAACACATGGTTTCATGAAAAGTTAGCATCAGTATGGTCATTCTGTCCTTGAATATGTTATAATGACTGCCAAGTTTCATGTGTCCTCATATATCAGCTGTATTTCCTGAGAGGTTATACTTCCTAATGCAAGGTAAAAGAAACCTGGTAAAATAGGAATAGAAAAAGCAGACCTGCTGTTTCCCTAGCAAAGCATAAGACTGTTGCCCGTATCAAAACTACAGAAATGAATGCATTTATTGCAGACATATTTCAGCTACTTTGATGACTGTTCTCCACAGAAGAGGGAAAACAAGAAAATGGCCTTTCAGACCTTGCATAAAAAGCTATTGATTTCACTGGCTGCAATTTATCTGGTATCTCATTCTCTTCAGAAAAAAAAAATTACTCAGCTGGGTCACATAATTATTGCCAGCAGCATAAGATGCTTTACAGTGTAAGATCACACTAACACATTAATTGTTTCTTTGACAGCTCTGTGAGAAACAGGGAAGAGTCCTGCTTATTTGCCAGGAGATTCATAAGCAGTCTCACACTATGCCTCATCCTGCAGATTCCCTCTACAAAGAATTTATCATCATAATCACTGAGCAAAGTATGTGCTACATTTAAGAACAGGTTGCCAAAGCCTAATGGAAATTCAAACATACTGTGGAACTGAGAGACCAAGTAAGAGAAATTGTTATGCCTCACAGTTAAGTTTGAATTTGGAGAACAGTACACAAATGCAACACAGAATCACAGAATTGGTGAGGTTGGAAGGGACCTCAGTGGGTCATCTGGTCCAACCTCCCAGCTCAAGCAGAGTCATCCTAGAGCACATGGCACAGGATTGTTTCCAGATAGTTCTTCAGTATCTTCAGTGAGGGAGACTCTACCCCCTCTCTGGGCAATCTGTTCCAGTTTACAGGCATCCATACAGTAAAGAATTTTGTCCTCATATTCAGGTGGAACTTCCTGTGCACCAGTTTCTGCCTGTTGTCTTTTGGCCTATTGCTTGTCACCACTAAGAGCCTAGCTCCATCCTCTTGACAGTCTCCCTTTCAGATACTTATATCAATGATAAAGTTCCCTTTTGTCTCTTCTGAAGACTGGAGAAACCCAATTTCCTTAGCCTTTCTTTGCGATGGGGTTGCTCCTGTCCCTTAATCATCTTTTTCACCCTCTGCTGGACTTGCTTCTGGAGCTCCATGTCTCTAGAACTGAGGAGCCCAGAATTGGACACAGCACTCCAGATGTGGCCTTACCAGGGCTGAGCAGAGGAGCAGCACCCCAGGATCCTATTGGCCTTCTTGGCCACAAGGACAGACTGCTGGCTCATGCAGAGATTCTTGTCCACCAGGATTGTTTCCTGCATTCTGTGTGGTCTGTGGTCCTTGGAGCCATTTAAATCTGCTGTGGTGGCTCTAGTAACACCCTCATGTCAACCTCACACGCTCGGGTTGGAGGATCCTGTCAGGTTCATGCTCATCTCTCAGATGTCGCTAAATAAATCTTTAATCAAAAGAGTATGAGCTAAGTCGTTTTCTTTCTCTCAGCTCCATACATCTGCAATCATCTGACAGTGACAGAGTTACTCAGAAAGCTATTGTTGAATCCGTTCAACCCATCGGAACTTTCCTTGTGGGAAGGGAAACGAAACCTCGTGATTTCAATGGGGATCTATTGGGCAAGCCACAGTCCTTGTCCCTGCACTTGATGTCATCCCACGCCTTTTGGTGGCTTTCACTTCGGCAGAGATTTTTTTTTTTTAAAGTATCTATTCCATGTCTCTCATGTCTTCCCCTCAAGGCTGTGTCTTCCTCCTTGATTGTTTCCCTGCTTTTGCAGCATCTATGAGGTTCATTTTGGCATGTCTTGTCCCTTAGCATGTACCTGATGTAATCCTGGTCCATTTTCTTGTAGTCACTAAATGTCCAAATTTTCTGGGTTTTTGGGTTTTTTTTCAATTGCATTTCATTTGATGGTATCTCCTTTCCAGAGCGTTTGGAGGCCTTTCTTTTGCATTTTGCAAGATTTCGTTTCCCTTCCCTGCATTTAAATTGAAACGAATCCTGAGAAACAGTACTGCCATTTTCTATTTCTTGGTTGTTTTTTGAAGAGCCTGGGGATGAAATGATGCCTGAATATTTCATATTTTTACTGGATTCACTTTTTATTTCATAATGGAGATTTGCTCCATATTGTGAAGCACAAACCTGTGTTTGCTCCCCTTTCATTTTTCCTTAATTTCTCATCTTTGGTAGTTATTGCACATCCTGACTGAAATATCTTATAAAAAGCTGTTGATGTCAATAAAACCATCCATGTCTAACTGTAAGGATTCCCCACAGAAAATATTTATTTTTCTGAATGACTGTCAAAGATAGAGTTTAGTAGTAAAAATAGGAATCATAATTACCATAGAATGTAAGCAAGATGAATGTTAAAGATATGTTCTGCACATACACTATCAAAGTATTTAAGGAAAATCTTAATTACAAGAGAGTGAGTAATTGCGTTGGCTTGTATAACTGCTATAAGGAAACCATATTACCAGGATATAGAAGCTATTTTTATCTCTCAGGAAATTGCTGGATTTTTGGGATTCCAGGGCACCTTTGAAAGGTCACTGTGAGATGATTAATTAACTGAGAAAGGAGACAGACTGAATGACTGTATTGCAACTTATATTGAGATGCATAACATGTCATTTAAACTGAATAAATTGTGGACTAAATAATGAAGACATTTAAAGTCAGCTCTATAGACCAAACAACAAACAAATGAAAAGCCATAAAGAAAATAGCAGTAGTAACTTTAGTCAAAGCACTTTCAGGAAAATAATTTTCCATTACTGAAGATATTTGATTATTTCCTACTTTACGCATAGAAGAAAGCCATATGTTCTATAAACCAGTCTTATATACAAGACAACTCTTCAAGTTCTTGTAGGGCTGTTCTACATGTTTCAAAACATCTGGTGGGGCCAACAGATAGATACCTGCAGGCTGGTGGGTGTGTCCTCCCTTCCTGCCTTCCTGGTGAAGAAATGGGGATTGGGCTGGAGATAGGTACTGAGGTGGGCTGAGAGATCAAGACAGGGTGGTCCAGGATGTTGTAGTGCTTCCTGAGCATAGGGTAGACTCCTGCCAGGGCAGCTCCCCCTGCTCACCAATCCCTTGGCATCCACAGCCTGAATTCCGCCATGGTGCCCATTTGGGATAAGCACAGGGCACATGCCCCAGTCAGGTGCTGGATGCAGGAACTGCTGGTACTGGCTGCATCTCCCATTGTGGCCCTAGGTTTGTAAGCACATCTCTGAACTGTCCAGGAGGACAAGATAACTCTAAATAGGGTCTGCACCTCTTTCTCCATCCATAGTACAACCAAAAGGGCTGAGAGGAGAAACCCAAGGAGGGAGCAAGCTAGGCACAGGTAGGAGCGCCCTAGAGCTGATATAAAAGAAAAACCACACCTGCAGATTGGAGCTCTTGCACCATCCCACTTCTCAGGTTTGGCCTCCTATGTTCTCTGGTAAATAATGCCCATTTCAGTCATCTGCTGTAAACCAGTAAGATTAGTATTGCTTCACGCCTATTTCTCAAGGAAGTTTGGATTAAAATGAAATTATTTAGGAGTAGAGCTTGCTTACTTGTTTGCTTTGAAATTCCTTGGAAATCATCTAAACCAAAGGCATTTCAGCACAATAAAGCCAATTCAAAATACTCTATTCTAGCTCTTCAAGAATACCCTTAAACATCAATGAATTATCTGCTTTTATTATGCAAGAAAATATACTCCCAAGTGATGAAAAATTAACTTACTTCATGCTGGGAGAAAGTCATACTGAGCTTTGTTAAATGAATCTTTATGTTTAAAGCATATTTTCAATGTTAACACTTCAAATTGCTTAGTAAAGGATAAAACATTATAGCTAGAAATACAGACTAAGTACATGGTTTTAAAAAAGCAAATGGTATACTCTAAAAAGCACGACTAGATGGTAGCGCTCTCTTCCCTCCTACTGGTGTAAAGGAATAGCAGTTCCTTTGATATTTTTAGTGTTACGCCACATAAAAATTAATGCAACTGCAGTAAAATACCAGTTTTGAAATTGGTGTAAGAGGCCCGATGTAGAAGTTGATCAGCATTTGGATTTACATTCAACAAAATGAGTCAGACCCGTATTATCATTGGACAGATTTGCTGGTTAGAGTCTCTGCACAATTCAAGAGAACAATGTAATTCAGAGAGGTAATCACAAAAATACCGATTTTGGATGACCGCAGCACATCTGGATTTCAGCTTTCAGAACTATTGCCGCTTCTGGTTAGGTATAGAAAATTACAGGATACCACCAGAGTTTCAGTGATTTATCAGTAAATTTGACAATAAGAATATTGCACTCCAAATATACCAAAGCATCTTAAAATTGTATTGCTGTTGGGCAGGATCATTATTGCTGTTACTAAGAGGACTGGGGCTCCAGAAAGTCAGTTCAATGGTCTCTGATCTTAGTGTCAAGGATTACTAATTGTAGGTACCTTACTAAATCTAAGTATCACCAAAGTAAAAAAAGACAAAAATGTTTTGGATTGATAATACGGATGTTGTATTATTAGTGGTGACCCCTGCAAGGGATCAGCAATACAAACCTTAAGNTGTAAATCCACTGCTGGCAGGATCAGCATATTGCTTCAGGTTTTTGACCTTTTTCCATTGGCTCCACTGTCTTCTGCAGTGGAAAATGTAATCTACAGAAGATTACTGCCCCATTCTTGAAGTACTACATCTTCAGTACCAGGAATAGGAATGGATTTTGTAAGTTTTTTTCCTTACACTAATCAGAAAATCCCTGAAGTGACAAGTATTATAGGAAAAAAGGAGATTACTTAATGTACCAGGATCTGCTTACACCAGCAGTAATTTGATTATTTTGTTATAATATTAGTCTGCTGTTCATGCTCTATTTTACATATGAATATAACAAAACTTAGTGGAGGAGAAGTGTTAATGGCCTCTCATCCAGCTGCCCTAAAATAACCACTTATTTCACTGTCAGTCCAAGGCTAGGCTTTTTGATCTTTTTCCTTCCTCTTGTAACTCATCTACTACTTTTTAGTTCATTATCAGCTGATGTATATAAGCTTGTGATGCCTCACATTTTTAAAAATAAAAAGGAAATTTTTATAGCAGAGCATCGTATTAATTTTTTTTCTCATTTGCATTGACAATTTATTGTTGCTGGAAGTGCGTTTGCACTGTATCCAAATGCTCAAATGCTGGCAGAAACAGCATGAAGCTTTTATTTTTCCCTTGGAAATTGAAGGCAGTAAGTTCCACTCTAGTTCAGTAGGTTTCTTATTTTCCGCATTCACACTGTTGTATTAATCCATTGTCTCATGGCAGACAGGACCAAATGAATTTGTTGCCTCCCCATTTTTCTAATGCGGTACCATTCAGCTTGATTAAAAGGAAATTTTTTTCTCTTACAAAGCTGTACATTTGGGGGGAATTTATTGCAACTTAATTTGCCTTATCTTCTAGGAAAATATACTGCTGATTGTCCCATTTCCTCTGTCCATTGCTTATCTATAACTGTATATATAATCTGTTTCCTGTTCACAACTCTATTTGCTTTTGTCAGTGAATTCCATTATTAGTTTTTCTTTCTGTAAGTGAATCTCTGTATTTCATTTGACTAATTAAGTTTTCTTTCTTTGTGTTATTGCTAGTTTTGCAGTCTTTATCCATATTGAAGGATCTCTGCATCCTAGACAACCTACAGACCTGTTTTCTTGTTGTATTCTGGCATTTTATTGCATTTTATTCCACTTGGTTTCTTTGTATGCTGCATTAGGCAAAAATTATTTTCTCCAAAATTCAGTATGAATGCACACAATCCCATTCTATTTGATCACACATTATTGAAGTACACAGATCACAACTGATATAATCAATATAAGAAAGCTATGAATAACAGTAAGTGTTAAAAGCAAAACAAATGGATTCTATTTTCTAGATTCTTTCAAAATGCCTGCCAATAAGGAACTAAAGACGACTGATGCAACCCCAGCTACAGAGCCCTGGAATCAGCCTTTACTCTTCATCCTCAGTCATTTTTACCTATATTTTAATAATGGACTGAAACTTTTTTTATTTCCTCTGTTGTATTAGAACTCAGGTGATGATAAACCTAAGTGCAGTTGCTTTTTAAAAGCATCCAACCATGTTTTACTGCTTGAGCCTTGTGTCCAGGTGGCATTCAGCATTGGTAGTCAAGGTCAAGATGTTCCGGACCATTATGTGTCACCATGTTCTGATAATAAAACGCCAGGGCCAGCGCTTTGATGGAAACATTTCTGTGATGATGTCTTTCTGTCTCTCTGACTACTATGAAGCACAGGTACTTGTGTACTGACTCTGAACAGTCAGGAGGAATGAGTGTATTTTTTACCTGTCTGTCCTTGATATACAATGGGGGACCACATTTGTATTATCCTAAAACAGGGGGATAGAACATAGGAAAGCTGGCTGTGGAGACCTATTTAAGAGCAGTTCATAGCTTTTAAGTAACCACCACATCTTGGTTAGGCAAATACTCAGGTGGAAACACTGATGACTGTTCAGAAAGGGCCTTCCTCTTCTCACCTTTATTCCCCTTATGCCCTGGCAAACATATTTGAATTGCATTCATGGTGCAAAAGCTCTGGTTGAGGGCACTGCTGAAAATGTGCCTACACCCTACAGAGCAGCCAGCTCCTGCACTGCATCTGAAAATGCAAAAATTGCCACTGTGAAACAGAGGGACTCCCAAGAAATCCTGTCCACTGATCCACCAATGCACTACTCTGTGCGTGGTTGAGAGCATTTAGACCTCGAGGCACCATTATGGTAATTCCTTTTCACCTTCTGCATAAAATGAGAGTTTGCAGGTTTTATTTCACTGCAGCAGATACTAGTGACTTGGAAGCTAAAGATTATTATGTCTAACTGACCTTATTGTTTCAAAATGAAAACCCCATAAAAATTGATTTTTAGGAGCAAGGCATTATGCTGTTCTTCTACGGGCAAACAGTTTGATTTTTCTTTTTCATTTCCCATTTATATCTATGAACTTAATTTATTTATAGAGCTAAATATACATTCAAGCTCAGTCACTTCAGTAAAAAACATGGAGCTGATAAGATTTTATACCAAACTCACCCCTCACAAATGTATTTATTGAATTCACACAGGCTGAAATTTAACATACAGATCGACCCCAGTGAGTAAAAATGAAAATGTTTAAAAAACTTGCAGCTTATGTAGAAGTAACAAAAGGTGGAATTTGTTTTGCCAGATATTTATAAAGTTGATTTCTGAGAAGACATTCAAATACTAACATGATTGTGCATCCAGCTACTATACAGTGGTACAGGTGTTGTGTATTAAAGCACTCTCTTCTGTTCTAGTCACAAAGTGCTACCCATTAACAAGACAGAAGCCCAAGATGCTGTCTCTTTTACTAAAAGATGGCTTCCCAATACTAGCTGAGGATGGATAGGACTTGGGATCACGAGGTAGTAGAAGGGAATTCCAGTCTTACAACCAGGATTAAGATCTGTGGGTGTGGACTACCTGAGAAGTATGGCATGTTGTCCATTGATTTAATTTTTCTGCCCCTCCTGTGAGTTTATGTGAGGCTTTCAGTTTCTGTACAATTCCTGATTGCTTCACAAGTAAAGGGCATGGAGAGGTTGATATATAATTGATGTAGAAGACTCTTAGGGCAAAGAGCTCTGCGCTTAGAGGAAGGCACACAGTTACTAAGAAAAGAATAGCACCTGGAGCGCTATAGAATAAGGCCTCAGAAAACTGCTGATGCAATGGATTTTTAAGCAGTCCCTACCTGAGGGACCTTCCTTCCCCTTGACAAAGCCACTAGCCATCTCTAAATATTGATGATACATAAACTTTCAGCTATGAAATCAAAGTTAATTTAAGTATGTTTTGCAAACTCATATTTCAAATGGAACCTATTCAAACGTACATAAACTCGTTTGCCGTATTTGTAGAATATATTCCCACCTTTTCATAATAAATTTTATAGCAATGAAATCAAAGCAGAGTCAACCAGGGACGAGTTTTGAGATGTTTCAAAAATGCTTCATATAACAAGCTTGATAAGAAGCAAAAAGGATAATGATGTAAATATTTTAAACACAAAGTAGACAAGACAGCTTCACCTCTAACAACCCCCGTGGAAAAAAAAAAAGAAAAATGGGCCTAACCCCTCCCAGAAATCACCTAGGCTACCAATAAGTAGTTTTCAAGAATACAGCTGAAGAAGAAACTTTGTTGAAACAGACTTTTCAAAATGATAAGAGTGTTTAACAAAGAAAAAAATCTAATGAATCAAAACCACTAGGAGATAGCTTTATAAAGTCTTTTTTTCATCAGCTAAGAAATAAAACTTTCACAAAGGTCTAGCATTACTTAAAAACGATGTGTATGGAAGAAAGATCTTTGGTTGAGACATATTCTATGTAACAGACAGAAACTCAAAATCAAATGCAAACTGAGTATTACCAAATTTTTCTGAAAGACTGTTAAAAGTGTTTAAGTCTGTTAAGTCTGTTAAATTGCTTAATAATTCTCACTGGAAGAGACAGAAACCACATTATTTGAATTGGTTAAAGCTGGAGTGTACAAAACTTCTATTCCCATTGGAACAGTCCTACACCTACAAGGCATTGGACAAGATGACCTCAGAGGTGTTTCCATCGCTTATTTCTTTGACTCAATGAATAAACATGAACCTAAGCAGAATAGCTTTACTGTTTATCTAAGCAATAACATTCAGTTAACTGGAGCACACAAGGGAATTGTCTACTCTTACACTGCTGATTAAACAAGATCAAAAAGCTTTAAAATAAGCTTTGGAGTTTTAATTTGCAGATCTTGGTAGGCATCTGTATTTTAGTAAGCTGTATATGACCTTGGACCTGTGAAACAAATCTTAAATAAGAGCTTTTCATAGGAAAATAGTTTGTAAAATGCAAAAGCTACAGACTTCAACTCTAAGACTACATGTAAAATAATGTGCTATAATTCTTCAGACATACATGCTTGAAGAAACTAATTTCACAGATAAAGAAAGAAAATGTGAAGAGCATTGTGTATCAAGAGTGGCTTAGAATACAGGGTGTTGCAGGATTTTTTTTCAGATAACTTGAATTTGGCTATAAACTTAAATCCAAGTATAATTTGCATCACTATTAGTTTTGACCTTTTCTTACTTGACTGTGACTGTTGATTTCATATCCCTCGTAGTCCTTTCTTCCTTGTACAAGAATTCAAATGTTAAAAGTAAATCAAGCAATTTCAACAAGGTTATGATATTACTGTTGTTAGATACTGTATTTAAAATTTTTAAAAGCATATCCTTTCCCATAAAAACTGTGCTGATACAAGGTGGCACAGAGGATGTTTTGACAGCAAAGCAAGCTGAAGATGATAGGTCTGGTCAGTGTGACTGTACTCCATGCAAATGAAGGTTTACAGGTATTATTAGCTCTGTACCAAGTTGGATTTTAAAATCTAGATATGAGCTCCTTTTAATTTGTGGTCTTTGATTTTTCTTCTACTATACATTAAAAAAAGCCATATCACTGGAGCTGGAGGTATAAAGTGAAGTATCCTTGAGCAGGAAAGAAGAAAATTGCTGACTGCTGATGGTGGACAAATGGGAAAGAAAACAACTTGGTCTCTTGGGCTGTCAGCCAAGTGTGTGTTGTGGAGACACATAAATGCCATAAAATGCTACCATGCATTCCTAGTCTATTTTTCAGATATCTTTCAGGTCATGCATGCATTGGTTATCCCAATATACTGTCACAGCTTAAAATTGTAAAATGTATCATAGCCCTTTAGATAAAAATTCACACTGTGCTACTTGAGACAGCTCAAATGGCATCATCCGGTGGGAGAATACTTTTTAAAACATGATCTGGCCTTTGGGATTGGAAGACTTTTGACAGGTTAATTTTTATGTGAAACAACAGCTATTCTATTGTAGAAGGCACTTGGTTTTGGATCAACAGCTTCTCAACAATCAGATTACTTTGAGTATTTTTTAATATAATATTTTTCCTTTGGAAAAATAAAATT
Organism: Hypocryptadius cinnamomeus; assembly: GCA_013400635.1. Lineage (NCBI taxonomy): Eukaryota > Metazoa > Chordata > Aves > Passeriformes > Zosteropidae > Hypocryptadius > Hypocryptadius cinnamomeus. Next base: position 13,717 of record VYZP01025010.1, read on the forward strand.
TTTAGGCATGATCTTGTTTTTTTTTTTTTTCTTATTAGTGAACTGTGAGCCCATCAACTTGTTCTTACTTTATTAAATTTTCCACATTATTATCATTTTTCCATATCTTCTCTTAGCTCTATCTTTCCTCTTTCACCAGTCATACAGATCTCCATTTTTTTATCACCTTAATTTTGTTTCACCATTTATTTCACTTTTTCCCCAAGAAAAAATGTAACCTCTATTATATTTGAGTAAAATTAGTATAAAATTAATGTATTCATTTAAAAATCTTAGCAAAGATGATTATGAAGACAACAAAGTTAAGCTGAAGATTGAAAGGGGAAGAAAATGAATATTTAACTGCAACACAATATCAAATTTTGAAAAAAATCTTACATCAAGAGACTGGAAAAGAACAGAACTCCTAAAAAGACATAAAGATTTTTAAAAGCTTAACTTTAAAATATGTGACTCAAAGCCAAGTAAGCTGGTGAATAAGTTACATCTCCCCTACATTTTCTGGTATAAGACAACACATACAAAGAAGAAATATGTGAAAGTTTAATTAAAGAGAAGGTGTTATGCAAAAAAAAAAAAAAGTGAAAATTACTTCACTTAAGATCTTTCAGACAGATTGGCTAATGAAGACAAAAACCCCCCACAACAACATTTTATCGACTGTTGTTTCAAATTGTCAACACGCTGACAATTTGTGGTGCTAAACAAGATGTTCCACCTGGATATGTCCTATGTTTACCTGGATTTACCTGGGACAAAATCCAAATATAACCTACTCAACATTTTGCAAATTACTTTCTTAATCAGTTATAATTATACAGCAAGTGAGGTCACATTCTGTATAGAAAAAAACTTCTTTTAAAATGCATAATTATCCAATTACATTGTCTTTAAAGTGTTCTATTTTATAGATATAGACTTTAGCTGTAAGGTTAGGAGTACAATGTAAGTGTCCAAATGCTTCTTGAACTCTGTTGGGCTGATGCTGTGACCACTTTCCAGGGGAGTCTGTTCCAGTGCTCAACCAACCCCAAGTGAAAAATCTTTTTGTAGTATCAACCTAAACCTCCCCTGACACAACTTCAGACCATTCGCTCAGGTCCTGTCACTGGACACCACAGAGGTCAGTGTCTGCCCCTCCCCTCCCCCCCCAGTTGAGAAGAATTGTAGATTGCACTAAAGTCTCCCCTCAGTCTCCTGTTCTCCAGGCTGAACAGGCCAAGTGACTTCAGCTGCCCCTCACACAGCTTCCACTCAAGGCACTTCACCTTTTCTGCCCTCCTTTGGACACTCTCTAACAGCTCAATGCCTTTCTTATATTGTGGCACCCAGAACTGCCCCCAGCACTCAAGCTGAGGCCACTCCAGTGCAGAGAAAAGGGGGACAGTCCCCTCCCTGGCCTGGTTGGCAACGCTGTGCCTGATGGTCCACAGGACACACGTGACCCTCCTGGCTGCCAGGGCGCTGCTAACCCATGTTCAACCTGACATCGACCAGGTCCTTCTCCATGGCACTGCTTTCCAGCCTCTCATTCCCCAGTCTGTCTGTACATCCATGATTGTCCCATATCAGGTGCAGAATCTGACACTTATCTTGCTGAAGCTCTTATGGATGGTGACTGCCCAGCCCTTCAGTTTGTCCAGGTCCCTCTGCAAGGCCTCCCTGCCTTGGAGGGAGTCAACAGCTCCTCCCAATTTTGTATCATCTGCAAAATTACTTATTATCCTGAAACTATTATTTTTTAATGTTTTGTGCTGAATATTTTCATAGAACAAACAATTTTGAAACAAAATAATGAGTTACCCATATACATGAATTTTTTCACAGTAATGGCTATGTACAATATTCCCTTACCTTCATTTTAGCCACTATACAGATTATAATTTTGTGATGGTAAGGAAAATTGCAATATATGCTTTAAGTATAGGGATATTTATTAGGAGAAAAATAAAGAATTTAGGGAATAAGCAGTAAAAATGAAGAATTTTGGAGGTGAATGAGCCTGCCATTATTACTGTGGAACATTCCATTCATTTATCATACTTTTTCCAGTGTTCAGGTAGCTACTTAGATAAAGCCACTATGCATTGTGGACTCAATTCAACTTCTGATTTACTTAGTGAATTAAGGAAACAATGATCAGCTACACTGTTTCTTTGAGGCTTTTCAGACCATTAGAATTTACCCATCCAACTGATAAGACAATGCTATAATAAGTTATGGTTCTTTGTAGAAATCAACTATTGATGGGAAGGGGTGGGAGGAGGCACAATTAGGTCTTATTAGCTTAATGTCACACTATTGATGATTAGTGTTCGTATAAAACTACAGCTCCTAGCACTGACTGTGGAAGCTGACTTTTCCTAGTAGTATAAAGCAGACCATGGGATGTTTCTGTACCAAACATCCATATTTTAAAGGCATGACTCAGACAAATGTTGAATGAGAGGACATTAAAACCCTGTATTTTCCAATGTTAGCAGTATTTTGTCACTGAGTTTGCCTGAGCATGGCAATCTATTTTTACTGCTGTCATGTTGTCTGTCAGTTTGTGGTAGCTGTCTCTCATGGTCTCCCCTCAGAGCATGTGGCACTAAAAGCTTTTGCTGCTAGTCAGACTGGTGGCAAAACAGAATGTATGAAACCAAAGCTTTTAAAGTTGCCTTGTGAGTCAACCCAAAATCTGAACAACTGTGATAAAATTATGGCAGTCACATATACTTAAATCTTCCTCTGGTGGACAACCTTAATATCAGCTGCAGAACTGAATGGTGATTCAAAGCAAAAAAAAAAAAAAAATCCTCCCATCTGACATGATGTAGACAAATATTTTTAAGCTAATCTCCTTTTATAGACATCAGAGATCAATATAGCCTATTATATCTGAGTCATAATGTCATCATAAATCAGGTGCATAAAGCAGGACAGGAATTTTTAATGCAGCCTTGTGCATATCAGCTAAAAATGAAGGTCAGAAAAATTAGCAGCTATAGGTGCTTCCATTTGAGGTAAATATAGTAACAGCAATTTTTATCCTGAGAAACACAGACTTAGTTGCCTGCTTGTTTTTGCAACAAATTTAATCCAAATGCCTTCGCTTAAAGCATTCATTGTAAACTACTTCTCTAATTCGTAGGCTCCTTTTTCGCCTTTCTTATTTCTCCAAGGAGGACAGGGGCATAGCATCAATGGTGGGTTTTTTTCCTGTTTAATACATTCCTCCTTTGTGTTCCATGCATCAGTTCTGCTTGCTCTCTTCATCAGTATTTGCAGAGAGTTGCAAATATTTCTCTGATAATTTTTGTATTTATTCCCAGAAATTTCCCCCCCAAATAGGAAAGCCTAAGTTTTCACTTTTACCCTGTAATTCATTAGATATAAAAAGTGATAAAATGAGTGTATTTGCGGACAGAGGGAGAACAGTGTCTTTAGTTACAGATCACAGAAATCACAGAATATACTGACTTGGAAGGGACCCACAAGGATCAGCAAGTCCAACTCCAAAGTGAATGGCTTATAGAGGGATTTAATTCAAAACTGTGGTATTATTAGCACCATGTTCTGAGTAACTGAGCTACTCTCACATGAGCAGTCCCTCACAATATTCTTGTAAACAAATTAAGATGTTATAGTCAAAAATGTGTCAATTACTGATTTCAGAGGGTAGTGGTATAGTGCCCTCTATCAAAGCTATGAAATTAAATCTAGAAAAAAGCCCTAACTATTAAGCAGAGATATGTAACTCACCATGGGCACATATCTTTCGCTCAACCTGAGGAAGTATCCTTGAAGTGGCATCCCCACTTCAAGAGAGGAAACTTCACAGACATACTTGAAGAAGGAATATGTTAGAGGAACCTACTTTATGGAAGTGGACTGGGCTTTTATAGGATTGACTGCCAGTCACAGGTCTCCACATCACCCTAGCAGCTTATCTGCCAAATTTTTGCTTCCCTATCAAAATATTAGTTTGGGGCTGATAAGCCAGACTGGTTTTAGCATAATTCGACACCAAAAGTAGCACATGAACCCCCTCTCAACCCAGTGCTGATAACTTGTAAAATAGGGCATTTTGTGAGTTGTTTGACCACATTCCAAGGCAAAACATCCTATTACAAGCTGACCCTGCTTTAAGCAGTAGGTTATATTAGAGACCTCCTGAGGTCCCTTCCAGCCTGAATGATCTTATATGACCCTGTCCTATGATCTTGTCACTCTATTGCCATATTCAATTTCTAAAAGTGCTTCCATTTTCCCATATGAAACATTGCCAAAAAAACATAACCTTGAAAACATCAGTCACACCACGAAAACTCAAGTCACCTTCCAGAGGTATCAGACTCTGATGAATGATTTCTGCTCTGTTACTGTATCAATATCATCCTCTTGAGATGTAAATGTTTTCCTAAAATAGCTTCTCATCAATTCCCAAAACAGACAGAATATATCACCAGCAACCTCCTCCAGGTTTATATTCCATTTCTTCAAAGGTCAGCAAAGTATTTTAGGTATCACCTGGTGTTACTCTTACACAGGTATCTATTTCCTACTGCTGACTCGTATTCAGAGTCTTGCAAAGTACTGAACATGTCACAGTTTTGTGCTGCACTCACTCATCCATAATTTAAAGAAACTTTGGGTTCTTTGCTTTTTTTTTTTATTTTGCGGTTAGCAAAAAATATTACAAAGTTTAACTATTGTAGTCATGCATTGCTAAGCATGAAATAATTCTAGGTTTTTAATTTCAGATCTGACTCTCACAGTATTTATAACAACTAACTTCCTATGGGAATTGTACCATCTCATTCCTTGGGAAAAACAGGTATTTCAAAGGGAAACGAGACTTGAGGAAGCTGAACATTAATTTAAACAGTGGTGGGTGTATGAGACATCTGAAGAATTTGTAATGTTAAATTTCTGACAAGAACGGATTAATAGAGGAGCAAGTGGTGAAAGGAGTATGATTAATAGTTTCACATGACTAATTCATTACATTGTGTATGATGCTGTTACATATTGCCTTGCAGGTTCTTTTGGAATATAGGCACATTTTTAATTCTGAAGAAAATGCTGTGCCATGCAGTTTTCTGCTGCAATTGCTGTGCGTACCAGCTGAGACAAGTCCTGTCTTGGACTTGAGAACTTTTACTTTACCTCAACCTGCTAAACTGATGATACTGGAGACACAATTACTTCCCAGGAATATTCTATTGAAACTTCTGAACAAGGTTACATCCACATAATATATGCTGACACCTTTCACTCAAGAGTCAACACATGTGCAGTGGAGGAGCAGACTCCAACAAAATACCAGGTCAACATCTTCGATTTTATTCCAAATTCAACCCCATAAATCTTCCCAGGATCTGTTTCCCCACAGCTACAGTAAAGAGTACAGGACCAATGTTATAGCATATGTGTCTGTCTTGTGTATACTTAACCATCTGCAACTGGGAGCCAGAATTTTGTCTATATTCTTCCTCAAATATTTAGAAACCAAATAGATTTTCTTCTCTGAATGACTCTGCAATTTTATCTACAGTTTGGAGTTTTTGCATGCACTTAAACCCAGAAGGCCTAAATTGTGGAGAATTTATGAGAAGTAGCCACCATCATTAGAGTTTCTATTTAAGCAGGAGAAATAATGAAAAGTAAATTAGCATTTTTGTAGCTAGGTTCTTTCACTTTTTTAAAAGCTATGCATTTATGTTTTGCAAATGCCACATTCTTTATTTTCAAATGAAAGACATTCAAACTATTTGATAAAAGCAATTTGATAAAATATTAATAAAACTGAATAATAATTGGAAGTTATTTAGTATTACTTGGCTAGATTCTCAAGAAATCAGAATCCTATGACTGAATAAAGTTTCAGAAATTTAAGAAAATCAGTATGTTTCTCATGGGGAAAAAAGCTCTCATAAAATCCATTTTACATATGCAATGGCTGAGTGCAGTAGATATTATTGAAGTTAAAAATTAGGTGGTGGAGGGCTGAAATCAGTAAAGGAAGCAAAGGAAACTACAGAAATAAATTACTAATGAATGTGATGGGGGGGGCATAGAGTCTTGTGCTTATTTAAGGAGTCAGAAATAAAATTAATCAACATACTTAAAGTGACTTTCTAGACAGAAATGGTAGATGCATTTCAAGCAAATGGCAGATTTATTTTCAGTGAGATTTTGTGGCTGATTTTTTTTTGCAAGTTGGAAAGAGAGGTGATGTTATATCAGAGGATGGATATACAACTGCAACTCATATGTTGGGAAATTGTTCCCAGATTCCTTGCTCCCATACAGACTGCTTCCAGAGGGAGGTCGGAGCAGAAATACCAAGGTGCAACAGAACTTGGCACAGTAACCAAGTTTCAAGTGGAAGACAGCTAAAGTTTTGCATACATAATAAAAGGTGAATGAGGGGATCTGTATGGTAACAGATTGTCAGCCTGGTATTGATCCTGGATTAAATATTAAATGACTAACACAAGACTATTAATAAAAAATTAATTCAAGTACTAAAGAATTAAAGGATTAAAACGTGATCAATGAGAGGAAAAATTCTTAATAATACTTTTGATAAAGATATACCTGGCAAATTCAACATGATCTATTTCCTGTTATTTATTTAAAACCTTGCTCACCAACTCATTGTAGCATAATATTTTAATTTGAAAAAAGTGTGGGAAAGAAAAAAGCAAACTGATAAATAAGTAGATTAAAAAGCTGATAAACACTTTCTTAAGCTTCTTATAGCAGGGACTAATAATGAAAGAAGGTGTCTTGCCAGCAGGATTGCATAGAATTTCGTAACTGTCCATAACTACAAGATTGTGGATTCTGCCTTGATGAAAGATTTATGATGGTGTAAAAAATCTCTTCTTCTCAAATACCAAGAATAACAAAATCACAGTGTCTGTTCAATGTCACTCTGGATAATCTCGCCAATTAAATCGGTTTGAAATATGAAGTATAAAAAACCAAGCAATAAAAACAATTTAAAATACAAATCCAAAATGCCTTGCCAATACTCATGTTAGGAGTTCCATCATTGTATTATTACTTTTTTACAGTCCAAACTGGCTGTAGCAATTTCGCGTACCAACAGTCTCAAATTTTTACACACTCACACACACAGTGTGCAAAGACAGCTGGAAACAAGACTGGCTGGAGCTGGAATGAATAGAAACATTATAATCAGAATATTCCTATTCCCAGGACAAACAAGTAATCTTTTGGGAAATTTGCTTAAAATTCACCAGATGAAATTTGAAAGATAGAGGAATGTGCCTATATTGAACGAAACTTTCCGAATAACTCACAATACACTAATTCAAATGCACTTCAGGAACTACGATTTGCATTATTCAAATCATGGTGAATGTTATCTGTATACATATCTTCACAGACCTATTTGTGTAAAACCAGCAGCTGTGTAGCTGCCAATGCTGATCAGATTCCTCATACAGCATACCTTGCACAGTAGCTTATTTCTAACAGTCAGTATCAAACTATTTGCCAGTTTCTGCAATCTATTTCCATAACAATGTTTGTCTAAATCCTCAGATTTATTGATGACAGGACATTATTTGTTATTAATATGCAGTCAGTTTACTTTGAAGTACAGAGTCTAAATCACAGACAAATATGTTCCTTAAGGCCCATAGAGAAGTGATAAATTCTTGCTACTATCTCAGAAGTCAGACTTCTTTGGGATATTAAAATCAGATTAATGTAATGGCAAAATGTCATACATTTGCTGTGTATACCATCTGTACATCTGTAACTTTTTTTCCTTCTGGAGAATATTTGTTTTTTGCATGGGCTACAGTGCAGACACAAGAAGCCAGGATACTAACCAGCAGCAGAAATCTGTTCTGACTAAATGAGAAAGTCCAGCTCAACACACCATCCTTTCCCACCATCAGATTTCACCATGAAGAACATGATCATAACAAGTCTGCTGAAATGTGACAATCGTTCAACCACTTCCCTCCTACCATGTCAACGACAGAACGAATAGGAAGCAATGAGAACACACACGCTTAATGATTCCTCAGGATATTCTGTAGATTCCAGTAGTTTGTGGCTCAGACTTCAAGGAACAAAGAGATATCTACAAGCACCTGTTCTTTGTTTTCCTAATGATTTTTTGAGCCCTTGAGGCAGGAAGTTTCTCTCTATAAAATCATATTAACTCTAGGATATTCTATTAATCTATGTTTACTAATCTTATATTTTGGGAGAGTTTCCAGTAATTAGCTCTGTACAGACAGCAGAATCACTAATCTGTAGCCACTTAGATGATCTCTGAAACCTTAAAAACCTCCACCAGTGCCACTTCTGCCGCTTGCTGGCCTGTAATAGCACAGCAGTTTTATGTTGGAGATAGTTGAACGATTGTGTTAAGAAGTTTCGACTTAAATTAGAACTCTGTGGCGAATATCATCTGATTATCACAATCTCTATTTGTTCATTTTTTCATTTGTTCATGTTCCATACTTTTTCTACCAAACAATTTAACATATTCCCTAACAGACTAAACCCAGGATTTCTATGCAGGAAGACCCCAGTCTTTTCAGTGATGAACAGTAATGCAAAAAACCAAATCAACCAACCAAAAAACCCTCCTCACATAATTTCTCTGCTGTGGTTTCAACCTTTAAGTCCTCTTTTTATGCCTTCATCATCTATTAGCTTTACACACTCTTTGCTAACTCTTTTGATTCTGAGGTTCTTGGAAAAGATTTACGACTGCATTTTATGTTTAAAAGAAATTATTCCTTAGGCAATTTGGGATTTGCCTCAATATATATTTTGCAGATAACTTCCTAGGGTTTCTGATCCTTTTTATTTTCTCTTTGCTTTGATTTACATGCACAAATTTAAAGACAAATTACACATTCAAACCTCGCACTTCAAACAAGTATTTCAAGATCCTTAGTATTTCCTACTGCATGTTGACACTTTCTTAAAACTATTCCCAAAGACTTCATTTACACTTCACTTGAAAAAACAAAACCAAAGCATTCAAAAAGCCCAGAATTATATCTGCTCTCCTTCATTCAGTGAATAAAGTTAGCAGTTGTGGGCATTTTGTTATAAGAACATACTTAAGACAAATTAATAGATCATTAACTGTGATCAAAACAGAGAAAGAAAATTACAACTGGTTTGAGGTAGGATGTTGTGATTCTACACAAGATTGCTTAGATTTTTTTCATGGATTTTTCTTGGCTTAAAGGACAAATAGATATCTAGATATCTCTAAATATCCCAGCTTCATAACAATCTCAAGATATATGCACATTACCTAAGCAATGTGAATTGTGCAATTTATAAGGATTTTTCAAAGTTTCAAAATTAGCTCAAATTTCAGTATAAAGCTTTATCTATGTAACATTTTAATGGGGCTAAATCCCAGATGAAAATATCCTAGGCATGGAACAATGTGGTTTGTTTTTTATTTTTTTATAGCCCTTCATATGCTTTGTTTTTATACCCCTTTTCATATCTCAGTTTTCCTTCATTACACAGCATAAAGCCACAGAGATGTATTGGTTTAGCTGCAGTTACCTAGAGTATCTCTACAGGCAGCACAGACACTCTTGCACATGCTGCCAGTGGCTCTCTGGTTTGTACTGTGCCGTGACAGCATCACAGAACAATTGTATGCTCACACACCATGGCCCCAGTGTAAAACAAAGGAGATTTCCAGCTGGAAATGCCATCAATTCATTCTGAGGACAGAAAATACCTCTTGCCACAGGTGTCACGGCAAGAGCTGACAGATCAGTCTGCCACGTCTGCTCTCAGAGAGGTTGTTGTGCTTGCCAGTGCTGTTATGTTTCAGCCGTCAGTCGGCGCTGGGTAAGGAGGAAGCAATGCAGCTGCTTAACAGAAGCACTTCATGTAGCACACGAGCTGTTTATCACTTCAGGCAATGCCAGCAGGAAGGTTCTTGCCTCCTATCTACTTTCTTCCCAATTAAGACATCCTTATTGCTTGGCAAGCACCAATGTGCCAAGAGAAGCAGAACACAGAAACTGCAGTAAGAGGGAAGCACCTTTAGGGTAACAGAACTTCCTGGAAGCCAAGCATTGGTGAGAGGACTGAGATTTGGGCAAGATACAGAACAATGAACATATATATTTTAGTTCAGGATTGCACTGTATACATTATTTTACACAGAGAATACTTGAGATTGTACAGTATGGATTTATCTTACATTTGAAAACTTATCTAAAATATTTTAAGGTACAAACCTACCTTTGTCAGAGGATGAGTTAAAGAGGAGTTATACCAACACCTTTACATTAAAAATTTAGTCTTTTTATTTTCTTTTAAGTTTACAGACTGGAAGGGAAAAAAATCCAACAACAAAAAAAACCCACCAAAAGCCCACAAAATTTTGAGCTTGTTTCATACCTCTTTAAAAAAAAAATTGTGAGCAGAGTATTTTAATCCTTCTAAAAGAACCATAATAAACTTTTTCATAACGAAAGCAGTGGGAATTAATTTTTTTTAAAGAAAATTGGACTGTCAGAGACAATCCACAATAAACCCATCAACCTCTGGACATGCAATTCTGTAAAAACGCTCCAGTTCTGAAAGAGGAAGGGTTATATTCTCATTTCTGCTCACCTCAAGTATTTCACATGAGGCTTATCATCCAGCACAGTTATCCATGGTTCTGGGTCACTCAGTAGTTGGGAAGATGTCAGAGCAGGAATAAAAATGCGGGTGTTAGAATGGTAGCTGTTGCTGATTATTTCTTGTCCCCAACAAACCTCTCCTGTTGAAAAGCAAGTTGAGCTAACACTCAGGCAACACAGTCAAACCTCCACTCAACACTCACCTCAACTGGCTCAGCGACAGAGGCAACAAAGGCTCCTTTGCAAGGTTTTATTCCAGCGGAATAACACAGCAGCTGAAGGGAAACCCGGCTAGAAACAGAGTGAACCACGTTGAGCAGGCAGCTTAAGAGGAACGGGTGGAAGGCAGAGCTAAGGGCTGGGCTCCAGGGAAAGAGGGCGGCCACCAGGGATGCCAAGCCAGTGAGGGGACAGGGGAAGGAGAAACCAGAGGAAGTTGGGATACAAAGGTCCATTTGGGAGTCTGTTTTTTCCCCCAGGGGGGCTAACTCTATGGTAAGTAGTTACTGATGTTTCCAGGGTTGGGGACTTGGGGATTGACCAAGGGAAGAGAGTTTGTTGGATACTACACAGGAACTTTAAGGCTTTTCTGGTTTTCACATTTATTTCATTATTTTTGAGCCAGCAATAGAATTCTTTCAGCGTATTGGTTGGGCCACTCTCTATAGATAATCCAGTGATGTCTCATTGGTTGAAGGGAAAGGTGGGCAACTTCCCTGGAGAGAGAAGTAAATTAAATTTCATGTCTTCAGCATTAAAAAAAAGGAATTTTGAACTACTATTCCTATTTTTTCCACCCATTTGACTATACTGTAGGAAGAGAAGTACTGATAGCAACACTTTCCTTCCATTGGTAGTTCAGTTTTTTACAAATATATAGATAGAAAGCCGAAACATACCATAAAAATAAATAATGAGCCTTTTAAGAAAGTTGTGTTCCTTTTTTATATGTGCACATGTTTACTCCATCCCACAATAATTCTGAGTTTACACTTTTGGCAAGATGTTTATCATTATATATTGCTCTTGGAACTAGAGAAATCTAAATGCACAGTATAAAACACTAGAGAATTCTGACCTACATGTCCTACGTTCATCTCAGAAACAGGTAAAAAGAGCAAACAAAAAATAGGAACCTCAATTCAAACCATAAAAAAGGATCAATGATAAATCAATAGCAGAGTAACAGTGGTGAGCCATCCATAATTATCATTAAACTAGTGTTTCAGATAATTCTGTTCCCAAAAATTTTGATGGGTAGGGGTGTCACTAAGCATTGTTGTTCACCCTCATTTCATCTCTAACTGTAGTGATTAGAAAAATTTTTGGGTTTTGTAGTGGGTGGTCTGACTGAAGTCCAGGGATCCAGATATTTAATTTCAGGCATATTACTAGCACTTAATGAGAACTATTTGTAGAGTTTCAAGAAAAAGTTAGAGATCGATGCTTTGCAAGACAGCTTTATCAAATCATTAGGCCCTGTGGTTCTAACCAGGATCTCACTAATTAGCTCGTAGCCTTAAATCAGTCTATCACTTCAGACTGCCCTTTATCACCATTAACATGCTCTTTGAAAAATCTGTACAGTTAAGCTGCTTGATTTTAGACTTTCCTGGTATTAAATTGGCAAAATGTCAAGCTAATTCTTTATCATTTAAGTGTTTTCAAAGTTACATTCATTACTTATGTAATTGTATACACCTTACAGATATAAGTCTGTTTTAAATGAGCAGTGTGTACTGAATAATGTTTGTAGTAGAATTGCTACATTGGTGGATGTACAGTAATTATCATTATAGATACAAGTGATTACAAGACGTCATACCTGAAAAACCATTCTGGGAACAAAAATGTAAGAGAAATTCTGAGCTTATCAGAATTCGCCAACAAATTATACCAAAATCAATAGATAAACTTTTCTTTGACAGTTTTTTCAGGTGGTTAACAACAGTCCACAGTTGTGACATCCAAATTCACAGACACTGATATTATGGTCACATATTTAGTATCTGAATTATTTATCATTCAAGAAACTCCATTTCTTTTGTAATTTTAGTTGACACCTTTAAAGGATCTATATTCCCACACAGCTTCTGCACTGATCATCACAGTATGTGTTACATTAACATTTAAATTGGCCTTCAGTATTTTCTGTTTGAGTACTTTAGAGGAAGAAAATCCTAATGATCACATATTAAATCCTCAGTCAGTTTTTGAGGGAAAGCACAAACACAGATCAAGCTTATTTTTGTGTGTTCCTGAAAGATATTATCAACACCTTGGGTCTTCACCAAGGCATTTATAAAGGCACATTATTCTTTAGCCAGCTAAGCACAATAACAAGTTTATTGTTTGATTCTAAACCAGAGCAGGATCTTCTGCCTAGGATCTGGCAGAGAAAAGCTGCTAAGCCTCTCAAGTCATTCAAAACACGGTGTTGTTCTGTGCAGCAGATGACCTAGTTCACCAGGCTTGTAAACTGGAGGAGAAAGTTATTTATAACCAATAAAAATATATTTTTATAAGAAGCCAAAATGCTCTTTTCTGAAAAAGATGGGATCCCACCTATGAAATCTTCAGCAAAGCACACACAGTGAGACAGGCAACCTATATTCTGATACCTGTAGGAAAAAAACAGATACCAAGGAAATAAATGCTTTTATTTCTACAGTGTCTTTTCTTGCCTTACAAGTCTGTCTGGATTTAAGTTTTCACCACAAATAATTCTTGGATATTACTCTTTCTGGTTATTTTCTTGTGTTATCAAACAGCCAGCTATATTAATTGGGTACTATTAAAATGTTGCAATGCTTCCGCATCACTTACTTCAATCCATCACCTAACCATCTCTGGTTACATGCACTGCAACACTCTTGTGAACAATGCTTTCCTTTCTATGCTTTTTGCTACAGGGTTGCTCATCCACTCCCAAGCCAATTACACAGTCACAGTAGCAACTCATCAGGGCATGCTGTTCTACACACATAAAACACTATTCATTTGTTCAACAATTTTGGGAGAGCAGGAGTCTTAAATCAGTAAATATTATTTGTAAAGAACAATACATTAATCATTCTAATATTTTAAAGGGGAGATGATTGACAATTGCTTCTACATGTAGATACTCCACTCCTGCTTCTGTCATGGTATGCTATGACTTAGACTGCTGTATTTAAGAAAATAAAAGATATGTCTACTGAAAATAGAATAATACAGAACAATGTAAAGATGGTAGGTGAACAAAATATTAAGGTTCAGAAGAGAAACTTCTCTAGTTCCATAATCACTTATTGTGGGATTGATTCCTGCCATTGTACTGACTGGTCATTCCTGATACCTGGAGATAAGGCTTAAAGGTTTTCAGGCAAGAATTTAACTAGTTGTTTGTTCTTGCTTTGAACAGAAGCACAAACTTTGTTTAGTGTTGTTTTGTGCTGTTAGAAAGCTGCCACAATCTCTCAAAATTCTAGCTTCTGACAATCTTCCAGTACTAATTGTCTTACTATTCCTATCGACATATAGGTACTTGTATTATCTGTGTGAAGAGTAGATTCTCTGGTTTGAATATTTGTCAACAGTCTAATATAGTTTTACTTCCATGCTAGACCTCACTTTCACTACTTTTGGCACTTAGGACATACACAAGATTAGAATTACTATATCAGCGCTTCAATGCTCTCTTAACTCCTTTTAAAAACATTGAGGGGAAATTTTAATTAAAAAAAGCCTGCCTGGACAGAATGCTGAAAAGCACACTGTAGTATAACTGGGTAAAAACTGAAAAAAAAAGAAAGCTTGAAAATTTGAGCTCAAAGGCTGAGACTGTAGTGGACAGAGAGCAAGACCATCTCTAGTTATTGCCAATGAACTTGCAGTTAAAATAGAACTCACAGCAACCATTTAGGTGTGGGAGTTTTGGCATGTCTATGTTGTGTCTGGATGTGTTCTTGGAAGAGCAGGGCAAATAAGGAACATCACAGCAACTCTTAATATGTTCCTCCAAGAGAAGCAAGATATGAAAAAAAAGGAAAACTGTGGACTTGCATAGCAGAAGGGCTGTAATAGGGTAATGCATGTAACAAGGGAAGCCAGATGAGGTAATCTCTTTGGATTTCAGTAAAGCTTTCAATACCATCGCTCACAGGATCCTTCTGGACACAATGTCCAGCCCACAGCTGGATAAACACATCATGGTGGGAGACCAACTGGTTTGCAGGTCAGGTACAAAGGGTTATAGTGAATGGGGTGACATCAGACTTGTGACTTGTCACTAGTGGGGTTCCATCCTCGGGCCTGTGCTCTTTTAACACCTTCATAAATGACTTGGATGCAGGACTTGAAGGGATACCGGGCAGGTTTGCAGATGAAACAAAATTGGGAGGAGCTGTTGACTCCTCCAAGGCAGGGAGGTCTTGCAGAGGGACCTGGACAAACTGAATGGCTGGGTAGTCACCAACCTTATGTGCTCTAACAAAGATAAGTGCAGGATTCTGCACCTGAGATGGGACAACCCTGGATGTACAGACAGACTGGGGAGTGAGAGGCTGGAGAGCAGTGCCATGGAAAGGGACCTGGGGGTCCTGGTTGATGGCAAGTTGAACATGAGTCAGCAGTGCCCTGGCAACCATGAGGGCCAACCCTGTACTGGGGAGCATCAGGCACAGCATCACCATCTGGGCCAGGGAGGGGATTGTCCTGCTCTGCTCTGCACTGGGGCAGCCTCACCTCAAGTGCTGCGTGCAGTTCTGGGTGCCACAATATAAGAAAAGCATTAGTCTATTAGAGATTGTCCCAAGGAGTGCCACAAGGTTGGTGAACATCTTTGTGGGGAAGCCATATGAGGAGAGGCTGAGGTCACTTGGTCTGTTCAGCTTGTAGAAGAGGAGACTGAGGGGAGACCTCATGACAGTCTACAATTTTCTTAAGAGGGGAAGAGGAGGGGAAGAAATTGATCTCTTCTCTGTGATGTCCAGTGACAGAACCTGAGGGAATGACCTGAATTTGTGTCAGGGGAGGTTTAGGTTGGATATTAGCAAAAGGATTTTAATCCGGAGGGTGGCTGAGCACTGGAACAGGCTCCCCTGGAGAAGTGGTCATGGCATCAAGCCTGAGAGAGTTCAAGAAGTGGTGTGATTCTTGGGGCTGTCCTGTGCAGAGCCCAGGAACTGGCATTTGGTGATCCTTGTGGGTTCCTTCCAGCTCAGGATATTCTATGATTCTAAGTAATTGTATTAGTCTTTTACATTGAGTGATGCATTTATCCACAGCAGGTCTGCCATAATTGCTCACATCCCTCAGCAATAGTGTGATATTACTATATAAATGAATAAAGGTGACTTTTTAGGTAACTTGCAAAACAAGTTACTAAGGGTCATTTTAAGAAGAGGTATTATTACTCCATTTGGTTTATATGCTTTGGGCACCTAATCACCACTGGTCCTAAACACTTTGAAGTCCAGAAAAATTAAAAGAGCAGGGAATCCAGTGTGGTTTATGAGCATTGGAGACTCTCATATCGTGAAATTTTCAAGTGGTAGTGCACAGGTGGGGGAATGAAGACCTTGACCTTGCATACTGGTGAGTATAGCAAGAAAAAAAACATTAGGAAAACCTAAACAGTCCCTTTTGAATGACATCAAATTCCAGTTCAAGATGAATACCAATTGATAATCATCACACTAGCAGTTAGATTAAGATCTAGTTGCCCTTCCTCATTAAATATAATTTTAAATGCATTCCAAAATGAATGCACACAAGATACTCATTGTAATCTTGAGGCTGAGTAGTTATGCAGTTGATCAAAGACTCTGCATGAGTACGGAGGAGCACAGCTCCCTTGGGTTTACAGACTTGACAGTCAGCATCCTTAACATGAGTATGGTGTCTGCTTGCACTTCAGATTTATTTTTTTCACCTGTGCTTCTGAAGTATGATAGGAAACAGAGTTTTAAAAAGCAATATGTAAAATTGTTCCTCCTGTGAAGTGAAATGTTCAAATTATTTATAGCTCTCTTCAGAGCCAATATCTCCATATTTCTGGATCACTAAAGAATTTGAAAGTGTATGATGAGAGATCAGCCACTTTCCCTTTTAGTTGTACAAATGGAAGATATTTCAAAATGTTAAACCCCACTATCAACTGTACAAAACAGTTTCATGCTGTTTCATTGTTCATCATTGCTGGGTTTAACCCCAGCTAGCAGCTAAGGAGCAGCACAGCTCACTCCTCTCAGTGGGATGGGGTAGAGAATTGAGAAGTGAAAGTAAGAAAACTAATGATTTGATATAAAAGCAGTTTAATGTGCGAAGCAAAAGTTGCATATACAAACAAAGAAAAACAAGGAATTAATTTACCGTTTCCTATCATCAGGCAGATGATCAGCCATCTCCAGGAAAGCAAGGCTCCATCACATGCAAAAGTGACTTGGGATGGCAAATGCCATCACTCAAAACTTCTTTCACCGCCTTGTTCTGTGCCCCATCTTATATCTTGAGCATGATGCCATGTGATATGGAATATCCCTTTGGTCATCTGGGTTCAGGGGTCTCAACTGTGTCCCCTCCCAATTTCTTGTCTGCGCCCATCCCCCTCATTCTCAGGGTGGTAGGAGAAACAGAAAAGGCCTTGATGTATGTAAGCACTGGTCAGCAGTAATACAGTAATCTCTGTATTCTCGACACTGTTTTCTGCACAAATGTTAGCTATTATCCCCATGTTAGCTATTGTGAACAAAACTAACTCTCCCCCAGAATAAACCAGCACAATGATCAATTGAAAAATTGGGATGGAAAACTAACATTTTACGTTGAAATTAACTTTGCAGAAACTAGTGGATACTCTGCTCTAAAAAGTTGAGTGTTATCGGCATCTTTACTTTGCATAAATTCTGATTTTGGAAAAACTGTTTTATTAGTGATACTCAGTTATTTTACATCATCCTCTGATTAAATACATATCCTCTCACTTATCATTATTTGGTAAAGTTTAACACTGTAAAATTTTATATATCATTGATTTAAGATACATTGATGAAGATACATATGGATGCAAAATCAGAAGTGTTTAAATAATTCAGTACTGTTAGTTGTTAGTTTTCATACCTCTTCCCATAGGTGAATATCCAAGCTGAGGCTAAATGCAGGACTGAAAACAGATCACTTTAATTCACCTTAAGAAAAAGATAGGTGTCCAAGTCTAATTTAAATAAATGTCATGGCACTACAGGGAAAGGATAGGTGAGGATCTGTTCCAGATGAGGCTAGTCAGGGTAATTAAGATAAAATAAGAAACTCAGAACATTTTGGCTTAATTGGGGTTTACGGAGGCTACTGTGTAAAAAAAAGTACACTAGTAACAAAACCTGAGGAAAAAAATAGTCTTAATTGGCTCCGAAGAACAATGAAGATAACCATCTCTCCTTCTTCCCTCACTAGCATTAAATGTTACATGATGAAGAATTAGAGACTAGTGATGGTAGTGTCTTATCATAACCTCTTGCCATTTCTGCTTGAGAAAAACTTGTAAATTGGACCTCAGGAACTGAAATGATATCAGGAGAGGGAGCATAGTGCTAAAGAAAAGGCATTGATACAAGGAAGCATATGCATATAAATCTTAATTGTAAGACTAATTAACATCTCAGTTAACTGGACAAGCAGTAACTTTGTTGCATTTTGATTAGTCTAACAATAAAATCTTGCTTTCATGCATAAGGTGTAGTACTTTTTTGCTTTTAACAGATTTCATGTTTAAAAAGTAACAGAATATTCTTTCTCAAAATAGGACTATTTAAATACTTTGTTTTAGGGACTCATTTACATTAACCTAGCTGAAACAGAGGCTTCCTTTCCTGAAAACTCTTTTCTATTCATTTATATTTAATAATTTTAGTTTATTCTTGTAACTAGCATTATATCTTCACACCAGGAAGTTTTTATTTACATCTTTTTCCCAATGCCATTTAAGGAGGTTAGATGTAATTTGCATAACCTTGAACTAAGATTTTCACTAGGATAATTAGACTATAAATGTGCTAGAGTGCATACAATGAGGGAGGGTACCCAGTAATTTCGTAAGAGTTTAACTATACATTTCAAATGTATATTCATTTAGAAGGATGAGTAAGTTCTTTACAAAAAATTCTTGGTCTGCCTTTTACATCAAGACATGGTGGTAAGGCTTGTAAAGGTGTATTTTTGGGAATCCTGACAGAATGGTCAAAAAAGGAAATACATTATTAGATAATTTAGAGTAGCCTCATAGGTAATATTAGGAACAAAATAGGTTGCAAGGTCAAGTTGTCTCAGTTCTTTAGTACATTATATGATACCAACAACTGATGACATAGCTTTAATCCCACTGACAATCAGGACCAGCATCAACCTGAAATAAATACAGGGAATATTACCAGCTGTAAAAGCTTCTCCGAATGTGCTTGCTACTGATACAAACACATTCAGTACTAAAATCCTCCAATAAGCGAAGCAGTGCATAGTTTTCATCATGGTGGCCTTAATGATTTTTCTTAGCACATAAAGAAATTAAAAAACCCATTTGTAGAAGCTGAGTAAAGCAGCTTCACTGTGAAATAACAGCTCAGGTGTCAAAAGAGGAGGTTTATCAAGGAAAAGTTTTAATCTGAATTTCTTCATTTTTATTAAAGACATGGCTTACTTTATATATACCATAAAAATCCTTAGCAATAGAGACTAGATCTGAGACAAGTGCAGTTTGGGAACCTGAAGCTAATGCAAGACCCTGACATACATTTTATTTCTGTACAGTGAGCCATGTTTTCTGGAGCTGATATGTGCCGTTTTCAAGTGATTGTCCAACTACTTTAACTCAACCAATGATGCACAGCACCCTAACACACAGTGGCTCACAAAAGGTTTTTGGCAAGTTGCCATTAGGTGACAGACAATGACACCTGCTGCTGTTTTGGCACGAACAGTATTACAGAACAATAAAATGGTTTGGGTTGGAAGGGACCTTAAAGATCATCTAGTTCAAAGCCTCCTCCAGCCACCATGGGCAGCGATGCCATCCACTAGGTCAGATTTCCCATGACCCCATCCAACCTGGCCTTGAATACTTCCATAAACAGGGCATCCACAACTTTTCTGGGCAACTTGTTCCAGTGTCTCAACACCCTCTAGGTAGAGATTTTTGTTCTAATATCTAATCTAAGTCTCCCCTCTATAAGTTTAAAAATTTTCCCTATGCCCTATCATTATCTGCCCATGTGAAAAGTCCCTCTCCATCTTTTGTATAAACTTCCTTTAAGTACCAAAAAGGTCACAATGAACAGTAGTCAGAGGTGACTTCCCATTCCATTTGGAAGTTTTTTTCCTCTGATCATATCTATTCATCGTTGTGTTTTGTGAGCTAAAAAACAGTGAGTGAAGGGAGACTGAGACTGCTGCAGACCTGGGAAGTGACCTTGGAATTTCAGGTTAATATTTTCTCTCCTGGATGTCTGACAGAATTTACCCCAGAACTACTTCATACTGTTTCAGCATAGATAAGTGACAATTGCACTCTTCATTCAGAAACACGCGGCCATCTCCATATGGACGCTTATCACCTCCAGATCTCATTAACTAGTCAGTGTGGTGGGTGTATCACCATTAAAAAGACTTCTTTACATGGTATGAGACTTGTCAATCCTCATGACATTTGAGTGGACATGGAAGTCTCCCTCTGCATCAGAACAGCTGATGCAATCTGCAATTCTCTGTATGCCTTTAAACATGCCTGAGACTTGACCACCAAATACAGTCACTTCCAGCACTTGTGTGTGATGACATTCTGCAGTATGATGACATAAATGCAGAACTGCCTCTAGACAGAAATCCGTAATTTAGGAGTAGGAAAATGTACCTTATACTTCCAGTAGAAAAGATGAAAATTGCCATGAAGAAAATATTAGAAAGTTAAAGAAAAGGGAGTATGAGAAGGCAAGAATAGAGTTTTAGATTCATATGAGATAGAAATATGGGAAAAAAAAAAGATAATTTTTAATGTTTTCAGTGGATTTCTCTATAGGTCTGGTCCTGCAAGGATGCTACCATTCCATCTTTTCTACTTGCATGCCTATGGATCAGTCATTTCAAAGAATTATCAGGTTTTCTTATGTCAAGATTCTGGTTTTGGATTAGGATTTCTTCTATGACACGCTAGTCAACTGTTAATTTTATTGCAATCCCCATGTTGTACAACCTTTAAGCTCCAGTTCCTGCAGTCATGTAATTAGAAGAAAATCTGTGCTTCATTTTAGAAGTTCCTAGCTCTCACAGCTTTGGAGAA